>PVKE010021579.1:7672-26478 GCA_004027555.1 Craseonycteris thonglongyai
CCCCCCCCCCCCCCGCCCGGCGCCCACTCGCCCCGGAACCTCGTTGTCTCCAATCCCCTCCCTCCGCGGCGGCAGCACCTCTTCAACACCCATCACCACCCCCTCTCTCCCCAGTAGCGGGAGGAAGTCGCTCTGCTTCCTCTGTTCTCACTGCCCGCAGGAGCTTGGGCACCCGGGGCTTTTTGGGTGGGGTTCTTTTTTGTGTACACGCAATGTGTGTGCGCGCCTGAGTGTGTCTGTGCAAAACGCTCCTCGCATCCTTCCGCCCAGGCGGCCTCAGGTGCCGCCAAGTGGGAGTGGGGATCTCGTCGCCACCGGGACCCCGGCTCTTTGTGCTGAGTCTAGGGCAGCGCGGAGTCCGCTCCGTCGCTCACCCCCCCGGCCCGTGCCGGGGTCCCGAGTCCCCGAGGGCCCGGCGTCCAGCGAGGCTTACGGTCCCCGCCCCGGCAGCCGCAGGGCTGTCAGCCGGCACCCGGGACTCGGACCCCGGCCAGCGGCGGCCACTGCGCAAACTTACAGAAGCCGAGACCAAGAGCGCGGAGCGCACGGCGCAGCGCCGGGAGCGCGGGAAGCCAGCCCGTCGATCTCGCCCCGAGCGCTTCCCCCCGAGACGCCCCGCGCCCTGGTCACTCACCAGCACCGCGGAGCCCCGCACCGCCTCCGACACGCTCTGCCGGAGCTCAGCCGCCGTGCCCGGCTTGCTGAGCCGCTTGGTGAATTTGCGCACTTCGGCCATGACCGCGGGCGCAGGTCTGGGCGGGTGTGTCAGCGCCCCGGACCGAGCCGGCCGCGGCCGCTGCTGCTCCCTCTGTTTACCCGCCGGCCGGCCACCTCGCAGCGCGGCGCCCGCCGCCCCGCCCTCTCGCGGCTCCTCCCCTGTCCCCTCCTTCCCTCCTGCGCTCGCCTGTGCGCTCGCTCCCTGTCCTGCCCCGCGGCGGCGGCGGCGGCCGCTCCCTCCCTCCCAGAGCCGGAGCCTTGCGCGCTACCAGCCCGAGGAGGGCGTGTCTGGGAGGAAGGGTGTATGGGGGGCGGGGGGGGGGAGGGCGAGGTCACGAGGGAAGAGGGGGGAAGTGGCAACCGCCTGGGCCCCGCCTGCAGCTGATGTTGCTGGTGCAGCCGCATCCGGGAGGGGAGATCGGGCTGCTGTGTTTTTCTCGTGGGGGTGGGGGGGTGGAACGGGGTAAAGAAATATCTCCAAGTGTAGGGCGTGCTCCACCCCAGGGCTCCCTTGCCACCCGAGTGTGCGGGCACCGCAGCAGGCCTGGGGACTCTCGTGTACCCCTCCCCCGCAAGCCCCCAGGGCCCAGGCTGCCAGAGGCTGGGAAACAACGTGGAGCGGCGCCTATTGTGTGCTCGCCGGGGAGGGGTCGCGCCCTCGTCGAAGGAGGGAGAGCGGTTTTCGGGCCGGCGAGGCTCGCCTGGGTCCTTTCCCCGCCCACAGCGTCTTCTCACCCAGTCGGTCCTCCTCACAGAGGCCACCCCGGGAGGGTGCAGGCTGTGAAGTGGAAACTTGCTGTGCAGAATCCCACCACCACCACGCAGGGAGAGCTGATGACGGGGCTTGAGCCTGTGGCAGGTTGTAGAACAGCAGCGATTGTGGGCCGGGGGTGGGTTAGGGGTGGCACTGGCAAGGCCATTGCCTGGGTTCCGGAAGACTTGCCAGTCTTCTAGAAGCTTTTACATGTGCCCTGCTATCGCCTCTCTATTTCCTACTCCTTTCCTTCTCCTCTTCACCTTCCAAGGAATGGTTTTCCAAGAGTAAAAGAACATCTAACTAGATGTAAAACACACGTGCTTAAGGCAGAAATGAGGACGGCAGCTCAGAGGACTCGTGGCCGTGTAAACCTCCCCAAGTGCAAAGCAGGAGAAGCTCCACGGGTTGTGGCCAGTTCTGTCAGCTTACTTCAGTTTTTGAGTGTTTGAAAAGAGCACAGTTTCCGGGGACCCTGCAGCCTTTTTAAGAGAATTCCTATCACTGCCAGAGGGCACAGTCCCCTTTTACCAACTTCAAAGGCCAAAGCTTCACACCTGCACAGGGACTTGGTTATGGAAACCCAACAAAGGCCGTCTCTTAGCAGAAGGCAGGTCTACTTCAGCAGGCAGCACATTTGTGATGATAAAGCACAGACGGACACGGATGGGCCTAGAGGGCCTGGGACCTGGAAGTCCTGTGAATGCAGACGCCTTGAATCATCAGTCTTTGCTTCATGCTGTGTGTGTGTACAATGTTGTCACTGTCGAATGTAGGTGGATCCACATGAACTCATGCCTTCCATTTCATGAATGCCTGCGTGGCTCACAGTGCTGGTTAATGTCCACAACAGCCATCATACCTACTCTTATCTACTCTGCTACAATAACTCAGATATGCTTCAGGTACAGGACAGAGCAACCTCCAGGTGATGACTGATGACTGGTTAAATAAAACCAAAAAACTAATCACAGGGGAGGCCTGGATGGCTCAGCAGGTGAAGTGCTCGAATCCTGGCCCTGGTCGGCCCATCCGGGCCCATATGCTGCACTGGGGTGTGCTTCCCATGTGGGAGGCCCCCAGCCCAATTTCTGCCCTGAGCGGCTCCCGCCTACCTGTGTGGAACAAGACCATGTTGAAAACTGATGACGTACAACTATGGAAACTGCTCTGGGCCCTGCTCCTTCTCTCTGTCTCTCTCTGTCTCGCTCTGTCAAAAACAATAAAATAAATCTTTTAAAAAGTCATGATAATCTCACTCTCCTTTACTACTGGGATGACCGACTCCCACTCAGTTTGGGCCAGTGGAACATAAAAAGAAAGTATGGGAAGAAGGCTCCTGAGAGTTTCTACCTTGATAAAAAGGGATGCACAGAAGACCTGCTCCCCTTGTCTGCCTGAGAAAGGTGTTTTTTTGTGATGCATCTGCCCTTGGCAGCCATTTTGCAACCACGAGGGAGGACCCAGATCATAGAGAAGCCAATCCAGAATCTGGACAGCACTGAACTGTTGAACCTCCCCTAGCACTGCCTACCTCTGAGTTTCTTTTTATGTGATATAAGTAAACCCTTTTGGTTTATGTGAATTGGTCAAGAAGCAAGGAACTTAAAGGTGGATGTCTCGTGGTGTGTCATGGCGTCATAGGATATGCATTTTTCAATAGATATCATGCGATGCCACACAAAATATATAGTCTTGCGTGATTGGGAATGCTTTGTGTAGGAAATATTAAGCGACTGCGGTAATGAGACAGACTGAGAAAGGGGATTCCTTGCTCTGTGGAACTGGTCGTAAATCTGAGTGGTCATTAAACTTTCAGCCAAAAGCATCCTCACTACTACTGACTCTTGGAGCCACTGAAAGTACACATGGTTGAACCAAACAGGTAAGGTCCCTTCTGTGGTGTCGCTTACACCCTAGTGCAAGCAAATGAACATGTTAACTTCAGACAGACAAATGCTGTGTGGAGAATTAAAGTGCCAGGATAGAGAGTAACTGGAGTTGGGGACTTAATTTAGAATAGATCATCAAGGAAGGTGTCTTTGAGGAGGTGAAAAATTAGCTGAGCCTTGAAGGAAAAGAAGCAGCCAACAGACATCAGCAGGTAGAGCGCTCCAGGCAGAGGGAATGATGGGCACCAGGGTCTGGGGATGGGAACAGACCCAGTGTGTTCAAAGGCAGAAAAAAGGCTACTGTGGCCAGAGCACTGAAAGAAGACTTGTGAAGTGGAGTTAGAGAAGGAGGCCATTTCTGCAGAGCCTTCCCAGCCATGGGGAGCATGTTACACTGATGGTGTGCAAACACTACCTGGCCATTGTGCAAGCTCCGTGCTCATTCCTGAGTCTGTAGGTTTCACTTTTTTGCTTGGAGGCAGAGGTGTCCAACCTTTTGGCTTCCCCAGGACACATTGGAAGAAGAAGAATTTTTTTTTAATGATTTATTTTATTGTTTTTGACAGAGACAGAGAGAGACAGAGAGAAGGGGGAGGGCCCGAGCAGTCTCCATAGTTATACGTCATCACCTTTCCACATGATTTCATTCCACACAGGTGGGCGGGGGGGGGGGGCGCACAGGGCAGGAACTGGGCTGGGGGTCTCCCACAACTTCAGCTAGGGACCGAACCGGGGGGAGGTGAGAATTGAACTGGGGGTCTCCCACATGGGAAGCACACCCAAGTTTCAGCATATGGGTCTACACAGGCCGGGGCTGGGATTTGATCCTTAGTCCCTTGAGCTGCAAAGGGAGCACTTAATTCTCTAAGCCATCCAGGCTTTCCCCAAGATTAGGTTCTTAAAGACTGTTTGGGGATAACAGAGTACCTCAGCAGGTTGAGCACTTGCCTTGCAACCACGAGGTCTGGGGATTGAATCCCAGCCTCAGGCCATGCAAATCCATATGCTGAATTGCAACACAACTGGTAACTTCCAGGATGGTGGTGAGGCTTCTCACCTCCCATGTGGGAGGTCCCCAGTTTGGTTCCCGCGCGTGCAGCCCCACGTCCACTTGTGTGGAATGAAACTATGTCACGACTAATGATGTACAACTATGGAGACTGCTCTGGGTCCTGTCCCCTTCTCTCTCACACACACATACACAGGCAAACAATAAACTAAATCTTTAAAAAAAAACCAAAAAAAAAAAACCGAGTGCGGCTTCTACTTGCTGGTAGTCTCTCTCCTGTTTACTCACTTTGATTAAACTAGCTGCCATGCTAGGAATTGCTCTATGGAGAAACCCATGTGGTGAGGACCTGAGGCCTTCATTCCAGCAACTTGTAAGGATCCGAACCTGCTAACAACCACCAAGTAAGCTTAGCAAAAGATCCTGGCCCAGTAGTTGAACCTTGAGATGAGGGAGGCCCCAAATGACACTCATCACAGCCTTGTGAGAGATCATGACCCCTAATCTTGATTTCATCCTACTGGGAGGCCCTGATCTCAAAGGACTCAGCTAAACCACACTCAGATTCCTGATCCACAGAAACTGTGAGATAATAGGTGTGTGTTTGTTTTAAGCTGCTAAATTTGGGGGTAATTTCTTGTGTAGCAAGAGATAACCAATACATTGCATTTCATAGGTGACTCTAAGTAAAAACTGGGAATGGGGCTTGATTTTAATAGAATCATTGACTGGCATGGTACATATAGACTATAGGAGAGCAAGTGAGAAACCAGGGGGCCAGATGAAAGGCCATTGAAATAATCTAAGCCCAGGTGCTAGAGGCTGGGCATAGGGTGGTATTGGTAGATATGGTGAGAAGTGGTTGGATCTCGCATGTATTCTGAAGGCAGAGTCAACAGGATTTGCTTTTGGATTGGATGCAGACACATGAGAAAAAAAAAGAGATGACTAAGGTTTTTTGGCTTGAGAAACTAGAAAAGAACTGTCATATGATAAGAAGAAACTGTACAAGGAACAGATTTGTTGAGAAATAATAGGAGTTATGTTTTGAGTATGTTTAATTTGAGATACCTATTAGGCATCCAAATGGGGATGATTAATTGGATATATAGAGCTGACACCTGAAGCTGGAAATATAAATCTGAGAGTCTGTAGCATTTGGATGACAAAATGTGAAAGGTCCCTTGTTCCCCAATCCCACTTCCCACCCCTGAGGTCCCTACTATTAGCTCATGTATAGCGACATAGATACACATAAATTATTTTTGTTCATAAGTAGATTTGTTCTGCAACTTGATTTTTTTATCAATTAATACCTTTTGCAGCATTTTCCATGTAAGTACATATATATATATATACCTTATTATTTTTTAACAGCTGTAGATAATGCCTCAGAATGCATAAATAGTGCATGTTCATTTATTCATTCACTCAACAAATACTTTTGAGCATCCCTATATACCAGGCACTGGTCTAGGGATTGAGGGTAAAGCAGTCCCTTATGATGGATGCTTAGGTTGCTTCTAATACTTTGCTATTACAAACATTGATACAGTGAGCATCATTATGCAAGTGTCTCCATTCACATGTGAGAGCTGTTGTTTGGCATGGACTCATAGAAGTGGAATTTCTAGGTTAAAGGGCTCGATGGCATTTCTAATACTTGAATCTCAGGTTCAATTATGACAGTGTGAATATGGCAGGTCAATTTGTCATAAAATCAGATATTTAACAGATGCGGAAAATTACTCAATAAAAGGCCCTACTGGAAGCGGTATGATTGCCCCTACAATTTCCTTTTCCTGTGTCTGTGTAGTCATGTCCAAATCCTACTCATCCTCAAGGTCCAGCTCCAATACCCGCTACTTCAGAAAGCCTTCCATAGACTCTAATCAGATGTAATCTCACCTGCCTCTCTACCTCAAGTATGGTCTTTATTACATACTACCTTGTATCAGAAATACATTTTCTTATACGATTTTCTCCTTTTTTTTTCCCCTGAAAGTAATAGACAGTGTCTTCAGTTCATCCAGTCTCCTTGCTCATGCATAACAGCACAATGCTCAATGTTTATATAACTAAACAGAAGCCCTAAAGCAAGCTTGTCCAACCCATGGACTGCGGGCAGCATGCAGCTCTGGACGGCTTTGAATGTGGCCCAACAGTCATAAACTTTCTTAAAACATTATGAGATTTTTTGGGGTGATTTTGTTTTAAAGCACTTCCACTATCATTAGTGTTAGTGAATTTTATGTGTGGCTTAAGAAAGACAATTCAGGAAGCCAGGATGGCTCAGTGGGTTAAGCACTGGCTTTGCAGCCTCAGGGTCTGAGGCTTGAGTCCCAGCCCCAGCCTTTGTGGAATCATATGTTGAACTGGGGTGAGCTTCCCATGTGGGAGGCCCGGGGTTCAGCCCCTGGCTCAAGGGGGAGTGCCTCCTATGCGGGAGGCCCCCAGCCTTCTTCCTGCCCTGCACTGTCCCCGCCCACCTGTGTGGAACTAAACCACCTCGAAAACTGATGATGTACAACTCTAGAGACTGCTCTGGGCCCTCCCCCTTCTCTCTGTCTCTGTCTCTGTCTCTCTCTCTGTCATACAGGGGTAGTGTCAGACTGGATACAGTATATGAGCATTTGAAAAAGTTAAAAGCCTTATAACAGTTCTATGACATTTTATGTAACATAGTCTTATTGAACATATATTAACAGCCTATTATACAATTTGGAATATTGAGAGGTTTTTTATACCTCAGATAGAGCCACAAACTTCACCTTTTTTAAAAAATGTTTCTAAATTCACCTCCTTCAAAGTATGTAAAAACAAATTCTGTACCCATAAAGTGTGTGTGGATTTATGAATGACCCATTTCCCCTCTAGGAAGCTAATGATGTGTTTCTGAAAATGCAAAACTGGGGCTCTTCAGTATTTTCCAGTGTTGTAGAAAACATTGGGTGTTACTTTGTACTGTAACTGTTTCATCCCAAATGGGAAACTCATAAAGGCACCAAATGGTCTCGTCTGGGGAAAGAAGATGAGCAGTTTCCTTGGCAAGTTGAGTGGAAGCTATCTCTGGAGCCGAGTTGGCAAGAGCAAAGGTGGACATTCAGGAGCCTTGAGGAGCAGGTACATGTTCAGGAGACTGTAGGGACTAGGATTAGAGCAAGGACAAGGAGACAGGGAGGGTAAACATTTAGAGCTGGAACAGACTTTATAAATCACCTAGTAACTAGATTCCAGTTCGAATTGCTTTTTTTGTACAGGAGGCAAGACTGGATTTAACGCAGACACAAAAAAATAAAACACTTCAGAGATGGGGCCATGTCACAGGGCAGAGAAAGCACCTAGTCTGATACTTAGTAGGTATACAGTCATATTTACTGAATAAAGAGGACCTTACTTCTGAAGCCAAAAAGAGGGCCTAGTAGCCATACATGCAACCAAGACTGGAAAGCATAATAAGAGGAGTGAACATTTACTGAGCTCCTACTATGTGCCAGGTACTAGGATGACTTCTGTTATCTGACCACCCTCACAGGAGCACAGCAAACTAAATGGTCAGGGCCTATGAGAAGGTTTACGATCAACATGAGCAGACTAGCATAGTGGGTCAGCACTAGGTTATGAGTCCAACTGAACTGGGTCCAGATCCTGATTTTCCTTTCTCTAACAGAGTAAGCATGCGCAGGTCATTTTCTCCATCTGCAAAATGGGAAGAATACTTCCTACCTGGCTTATATGTTTGGAGAAATTTAATGAAATAAAGTGCCTGGCACACAATAAGCGCTCAAATATGCATCAGCTATCTGTGGTCAATTGCATGTCCCCAAGATAGCCCCAGAGGTATCTCTCATCCCTCGTGCTCACCTTACAATGTGACTTTGACATATCTGCCTTCAAGATAAGAGCAGCGACTTCATTTGCCAGGCCCAGTGTACCCCTGGCTCAAAATGTGTTAAGAATATTAATGGGATGCCGAATAACAGCACGTTGAGCGGTTGCCTCACAACTGCAAGGTCCGGGGAGCCAATCCTGACCCCGGCCCATGCAAACCCATATGCTCGACTACGGCACAACTGGTAACCGCCAGGATGGCGGTGAAGGTTCTTGCCTCTCATGCAAAAGGCCCCCAGTTCAGCTCCTGCCCTGTGCAGCCCCATAGCCACCTGTGTGAAATGAAACCATGTCACAACTGATGACACACAACTAATGGAGACTGCCCTGGGCCTCCCCCCACACTCTAAAACAATAAAATAAAAATACCTTTAAAATGTATTAAGAATATTAAGACAATGATAGAAGAACATTAAACCAAGCATGGGCCCCTTCTGAATGTGGAGCCTATGCAAATACAGGGGTTGCACACCCGTGAGGCCAGGGGTTCTGAAATTCAGGTTGGCTTGGGACTACAGCAGAGTGACATGATGTGACTTCTGAGGCTGGGTCATAAAAGGTGATATAGTGTGTGTCTGTCTGCCTTGGATACCTGCAGCCCTGGGCTACCATAATAAGCAGTCTATCTGTCTTGAGGCCAGTGAGGAAGCCTAGACTAGCCCATGTGGAGAGGCCACATGGAATAACCCTGTGGTGACATGAAGGCACAAGAATGCCTGGCCATTGCCCTGCTGCTTCAGCACCCTTGAAATTCCAGCTCCAATCACCATCTGACCAAAGCCACATGTAAGCCCCTGAGCCAGAAGCGTCCTTTCTGAAATTCCTGACCTACAGAAACCATGAATGGTAATGAAGTGTGTTCTTCTAAGCCACTAAGTTTTGGGGTGATCTGTTATGTAGCTGCTGATAACTGGAACAGTATCATGTAAACAAGGAAAAGGCAGCAGCCAGTACCAGGAATGGAAGGTTACACTGTTTGTACTTGCTGTCACCTGTCACCTGTCTTGGCAGTGCAGGGATTCAGGCCACAACTGCTACATGAGAGTGAAAGGATCTGTGTCTGAATGTGCGAAACGTGTTTGAATTCTGTTTCAATCAACCCAGATTAAAGAGAACTTGCTTTTTCAAAGATTTCTTTAATGGTTTGAGAGAAGGTAAGAGAGAGAATGGGGAGGCCCAGAGCGGTCTCCATCGTTGCACATCATTAGTTGTGACATGGTTTCATTCCACAGAGGTGGATGTGGGGCCACACAGGGTGGGCACCAACTGGGGACCTCTCACCTAGGAGGTGAGAGCCTTTGTTGCTGAGCCGTCCCGGTGGTTACCAGTTGCTCTGCAGTTCAGCGCATGGGCTTGCACGACTGAGGCCAGAATTCAATCCCCAGACCTTTTCATTTCAAGGCAAACGCTCAACTGCTGTTGTGACCAGCATCCCACACATTTTTTTTTTTTAAGATTTATTTTATTGTTTTTGACTTAGACAGAGACAGAGAGAAGGGGAAGGGCCCAGAGCAGTCTCCATAGCTGCAAGTCATCAGTTTTCAACATGATTTCGTTCCACACAGGTGGGCAGGGGCCGCGCAGGGTGGGAACCAGGCTGGGGGCCTTCCGCATGGGAGGTACGCACCCATGAGCCAGGGGCTGAACCGGGGTGTGAGAAATGAACTGGGGGCCTCCCACATGGGAAGCTTGCCTCAGTGAGAACAGAACTGGGGGCCTCCCGCATGGGAAGCACACCCCAGTTCAGCATATGGGTCCACACAGGCCAGGGCCAGAATTTGATTCTCGATCCTTGGGGCTGCAAAGCGAGTGCCTAACCAGTTGAGCCAACCCGTCTTCCCTACTTTTCTTATTTTTAAACACTGCTTTCTATGCCACATTTTATAACAACAACAACAAAAAATACAAGATATCTGAGCTTAATATATTTTATTTTTAATAAAAATAAAAATCATTTAATCTTCTAAATATCATTGGTATTTTGGTCTCTTATAAAGTTTGTCAAGCATGTGAGTCAGATTGTAATTATTTCTTGAAGCAAGTAATTTGGCAGTACAACGTTTTTGTTCTTTGGCTGTCTAATTTAAATGGACATTGTATCTTAAATTCCTGGTGGAGTTCCAATTGCACATGATTATTTTCAGAGTGTCCCTTGCTTGAATACACATGGGAAATGCTACTTAGTTTATTATCCTGTGGAAATGAATCTGTATATTTGGTCCTTTACTTAATTTTCTGGGCTTACTCCAGTTTGGTGACTTCAGATGGTCACTTGCTCCCACCTCCTGATTTGTGAGTGTCAGAGAGCCCAAGTCTTTACCATTCAGTGCTTTGCCATTGTATTGCTTTACCGCTCATAGTTAGAGAACAATTTTTCCCTCTTAGATTATTTATTTTTTGTATCTTATCCATTGTAAGATTTATTTTATTGTTTTTGAGAGAAGGTGAGAGACACAGAGAGAAGGGGGAGGGCCCAGAGCAGTCTCCATAGTTGCATGTCATCAGTTTTCAACATGGTTTCATTCCACATGGGTGGGCGGGGGGGGGGCGCCTCCTACATGGGATGCACACCCCTGTGAACTGGGGGCCTCCCACATGGGAAGCTCACCCCAATGGGAACTGAAATGGGGGGCTCCACATGGGAGGCACATACCAGTTCAGCATATGGGTTTGCATGGGCTGGAGCCAGGACTCGATCCTCGGACCCTGGGGCTGTAAGGTGAGTGCTCAACCCACTGAGCCATCCCGGCTTCCCCTACATCTTATTCTTAATAACTATTGACCTTGGTATCATTTTTTCTCTTGAAATGGCTGAAAATGTCTACAGAGTCAATGTATTTTTGATTTCTTGTCCTTCTCACAGTACTCCTGAGATTTTCTTTTTCTGCTATTGTGGCTGGTAGTCCATATGAAACTTTGGGTTTGGGATTATCCTGAATGTTAAATTCTTTCTTCATATCCCTTTTGCAAAAGCTAAGATTTTGAACAGATACGTAACATAATAATATATACATATAATTATGCTTGTATACAAGAACTGTCCAGAAAGTATCCAGCCATGTAATATGAAAAATAGGGGCATCATGGCTGCATTTCTTTTGGAGAGCTCTTGTATATCCTATTTGTGCATATACAATAGATTATTCGTTAACCCAAAGACACTTGAGCAAACAGCACTCTCACACAACCAGCAAGCCGGAGAGTTTCCTTGCATTTATCTGGCAGCTACCAATCACCATGGGTACCGGTTAACTGAGCGTCTACTGCATTTACAATTTTGTTCACTGTCACAGATTTTTAATAGCCTGTTAATTAGTATTGTGAATGATTTAAATAGACCCCATTAGTATATACTGCTATGATCTAAATGTTTGTGTTCTCCAAAATGTGTATGTTGAAACCTGATCTCCAATGTGAGGTATAAAAGGTGGGACCTTTGAGGGGTGATTAGGTCGTGAAAGTAGAACCCTCTTTAATGGGATTAGTGCTGTTATAAGAGACCTCACAGAAGACACCTAGCCCCTTCCACCTTCCACCATGTGAGGAAGCAATGAGAAATCTGTGACCTGGAAGAGCTCCGTCATCCAACCATGCTGGCACTCTGGTCTCAGACATGCAGCCTCCAGAAGTATAAGAAACAAATTTGTTGTGTGTAACTGACCCAGTATGTGGTATTTTGGTATAACAGCCTGAACAGACTGAAACCATGTGAATATATATGTATACACATACTTGTATTTATATACATACATAAAGTCTGTTATCCTTTCCATGCAAGTTTTTCTACTTTTGCTAGAAATATATTTATCCTTAAACAACTTAAAATATCTCCCCTCCCTTTCATTGCCCCTTCCTTTGCTGCTCACTTGTTCCTCAGCTGCCTGCCACCTAGACTCTGCATGACTTGATCTTCTCACCAGAAAGTCATCACTATATTGGATAACCTTTCATCAATCCTCACTGTTCCTCATCCTCTTCCTCTGGAATCTCTTCTCTATAAAACACTCCTATGGCCTGGTTCCTGTGACATGAGGAAAGACAGGGGTTCAGGGCAAATGCCTTGCTTTGTCACTCCCACTTGGCAGGCTAGTTTCCTCTCTGGACTTATGGCTTCACATGTTCTAATGTGCATTTCTTGCTGGACAGTTTGCTGTTTCCTTAAGCTGTACGAGTCAGAAATAAAGCTCCTTATCTTCCACAAAGCCAGCTTCCCTGGCTTCTCTTTTCCTGTCAATGACATCATCGCCAGACATGAAACCTGAGTCATCTTTGACTCCTTTCTTGACTTCACACCCACACTCTATCAATCACCTAGTCTTGTTGAGTCTTTAAAGAAAAATGTTTTGAATTTTTGAAATATTTTAAACACAGGAAAGAGCAAAGAATAAACACCTGTTTAACGACCACTTAGCCACGACAAATCTTAATATGTTGCCATGTAGTCTTCAGAGTTTTCCTTTGTTTTCTCTTTTTAAAATGTTTCTCGGGGAAGCCGGGATGGCTCAGTGGGTTGAGCGCTCACTTTGCAGCGCTGGGGACCAGGGATCGAGTCCCGGCCCCGGCCCGTGCGGAACCATATGCTGAACTGGGAGCTCCCCCAGTTTAGTTCTCTCTCTGTCTCTGTCTCTGTATCTCTCTCTCTCCCTGTCAAAAATAAATAAATAAATAAATATATATTTAAAATGTTTCTCCAGGGGAAGCCAGGATGGCTCAGTGGGTTAAGCACTCACTTTGCAGCGCTGGGGACCGAGGATCGAATCCCAGCCCCGGCCCATGCGGACCCATATGCTGAATTGGAGAGTTCTCCCAGTTCAGTTCTCTCTCTGCCTCTGTCTCTCTCCCTCCCCCCCCCTCTGACAAAAACAATAAAACAATAAAAATAAATAAATAAATAAATAAAATAAAGTTTTTCCAGTTTCGTTGAAATATAATTGACATACATCTCTGTATCAGTTTAATAAGGTATACCACATAATGACTTCACATACATATATTGCGAAGTGATTATCACAAAAAGTTTAGTTAACATCCATCTCCTCATATACAATTTTTTCCAGAATTTTTCAAGAAATAAAACATTATTAATACATTTGAAATCTCCCCTGTATCTTTCTTCAATCCTATTCTCCACTCCCTTAGAGGAAATCACTTTCTAAATCCTCTGTATAACTTCCTATGCAAGGTTTTATATTTTTACTATATGTGCATTTATCTAAAAATATATATTATTGTTTTGTGCATTTTAAATTTTTACATAAATGACATATTGTACAAATCATCCTATAACTTGTTTTTGTGATTCAACATAATGATTTTGAGTGTTATCCATATTAATACATGTATATCTGGTTCATTCCTTTGAACTGCTGCTACATTCTATTCCATTATACAAATATACTGCAATTTATTTACCCATTCTCCAGTTGAATTGTAGGTTTATTTCTAGGTATTCACCATCACAAATGATACTGGAATGAACATTCTTATACATGCTTCCTTGTGTACCTATGTAGTGACGTTTAGCAATGAGGTATGTATTTAGTACTTTTTCTAGGATGAGTTTGCAAATGTAATTGTCAGAGCTCATATATTAATTTGGAAAAATAAAAACACATTTCTTTAAAAATTTACACATTGTTTATTCAGAAAAACTTAAACACAGATATTGCAACCACAACATTATTTTAAAAAAATTTTGTAGAATACCATTATCTTGAAAAATTAGAAACAAACTTTCATGTTGAATACAAGTATTAAATCTGTTATAGAATAGCCATTTATAAATCATGTTTTCCTACTCCACAAAATATGAAGTAGGAAATGGAGGCAACCAACCTACCAGAGACACAGTTTAAAACACTGGTTATAAGATCGCTTAAGGAAATTAGTGAGAACTTCAACCAAGAGATAGTAAGCATAAAGAATGACACAGAAACCATAATAAGAACCAGTCAGAAAGAAAGAATACAGTAACTGAAATGAAGACTACACTAGAAGGAATCAATAGTAGATCAGATGAAGCAGAGAATCAAATCAGCCATTTAGAGGACAAAGTAGCAAAAAACCACTATCAAACCAAACCAAACCAAACCAACAAAAGCAAAAAAGAATAAAGAATAAAAAATAATGAAGACAGTTTAGGAGACCTCTGGGACATCAAGTATAACAACATTCTCATTATAATAGTACCAGAAGGAGAAGAGAGGGAGCAAGGGATCAAGAACCTATTTGAAGAAATAATGATTTGATTTCTCCCTGTATCTGAACAATTAAATTCTTCACAAGAACTTCTCAATCTGACTGCAAAAGAAGCCCCTGGGGGGTTAACCATTTTAATTAATAACTAAAGCTTTATTCAACTTGACTGAGTAAACAGGAAGTCATGATTTCTTTTTTCCCCCTCAAAACCTGTGGAAGGAGTTTTTCTTCTTTGCCTACTTGGTTTATGTCCTGGGGGTTTTGTGCAAGACTTGATAACATGTTATCTCTATTCAACTTTACTAGACAAATGCCAGAAAATAAGTGTCATCACAGGGACCTTTCTTATCAAGGCTTTCCAGATACTTTCTGTGATTGCAAAGTCAGACCAAAGTTCCACCTTGTAGGTTCCTCCTCTAGAATCTCTTAAAGAAACCTCTCTGTCCTCTTGTGATATTTTCTTACAAATCCTAACAGTGACCTTTGTTCTCTGAAGTGACTATAGGGCATTTCTGACTGAATTGTGAAATACTATGAGAGTCTAGAAAGATCGGAGGGTCGTGTAAAAACTCTAATGGAACACACAAAGAACCCTTTATTCATCCATTATTTAGATGATATTTCTTAAGCATCTATCACATACTCAGCATTGTCCTAGATGCTGTGGAGTCAATAATGAGCCAAAGCTAATACCCTGCTGGCCATCAAGAAGCTCTTATCCAGTCTTAATGAAATAAGCCACAAATGCATGAATAATTATAATCAGAACAACCAAAACAGGACTTCACAGCCACCTCAACTTTGCTCTAGCATATGAACAAGATCCTCTGTAATGCTGGATTATCATCTCCACTTTCACCCTTCAATAGAATTACACATCTTCATCTGTTGCCATGCAACTTTGCAGTACATCCCACCCAGTAGAATAGGTAGAGCATATTTCCCCATTCCATTGACTTTGGGCTTGTTCACGTGACCTGTTTCGACCAATAATTCCATTTGGCCAACATTCATGACCTAAAATGAGAGTATATCAGCTCTGAATAGAGGCTATAAGAGGCATCTTATATTTTTGCTTCCTTGTACTTCTGCCATCCATTAAAAGATGAGCATGTTATAGGTAGTTGCTCTTCTTTAGCATGGGGCCTGGATCAAGGAGGAGACCTGAATCCAAGCCTAAGAAGCCAGGCTAGCTGTGCCTAGTAGACCCACAGCCAGCCCACAGAACCACAAAAAAGGAAAAAGTTTTATTGTTGTAAAGTATCTGAGATTTGGGGGTTGTTACTGCAGCAAAAGCAGGCGGTTCATCATTTTATGAATATTTATTGAGTACCGTACCTATTATATGCAAGGCACCAGACTAGGGTCTGGGATTAAGTGGTTAGCAAAAGCATGACACTGTTCTCATGAAATCACAGACTACTGCTTACTTTTGTTTGACTGGCATATTTTTTCTCAGTCTTTCTTTCTATTTCCTCCTTAAAGGGAGGACCAGCATGATGTACTAAGGACAGGCCTGAGATCTCAGTGCTGTTTGGTCTGGTCTTGAGTTTCTACCTCCCACCAACCCGCCAACATTTTTTTAGCCTCTCTGGGGCTCCTAGAATGGAGATATTACCATCACATTTTCATTTACAATGGCATGGGATATCTGTCTCCCTTGGAAAAAGAAGTTTCCTTGCCAGTGCCCAAGAGTTGAAAAAGATGGGACACTACCCATATTTTAAAATTCTGTCCTGTTAAGAAAAAGTTTCCTGTAATTTAATGCCTTTGAGATGTTTCATAAGTGCAAGCAGAGTACACCTTATGGCCTGGCTATCTTCAATCTGATCACAAATATGCAAGACAGGGGCCTCTCCACCTTTGTTCTCTGAGGAGGAGAGATTCCACACTCCCAAAGCTTTGAGAGAACTGATAGGGACTTTGGTCAAATGTTACAAACTTGTTCAAAAGTCACAGCAAATAATACCATAGTGTTATTTATATATTATCTTATTTAACCCTCCCAACACTTTTAAGGTGTTAGTCTTTATTTAAAAGATTACCTAGCATCTACTAGGTGCCAGACATTATTCCACATGCCTGGGAATCTGTCACTGAACAAACTAGACAAAGACCTTTGACCTTTTGGGCAGTAGGGGGAAGACAGAAAAGAAACCATTACAATGTTAAATGAATTAGATAATAATAATTTAGAATATCAGGGTTGCTTTGTAAAAAGAAAAAAAAAGTATGACTAAGTACTATTATCTTCTTTGGAAACAGAATACCTGTATTAGTATCAGGCCTGGGTTCATACTTCAACCCTAACACTAACTACATGATCTTGGGCAAGTTAGTGAACTTCTCTGAGTCTCAGTTTCCTCATCTATACAACCACTCTTGAAATAGTACCGGTATTTTGCAAACTGAGATAATGCAGGTAAAATGTTTACCACAGTGCCTGAGCCATGGTAAATACTCAATGATTAGTAACTGCCTCTGCTGTGAAGTCATATATGTTCCCTGTGGTCACAGAGACCTAAATGACATAGTAAGGGCTTGCAACCACATCTTTTAAGCTTTTAAATTTAGAAATAATTTAAAAATTACAGAACAGTTGCAAGAAAAAGAATGGTACAGAGACTACCTATTATTATACTTACAGCTCACTTGTGTGTGCTATAAGTATACATATTCATATTTTTATGAGAATAAGGTACATAATTTATGACCCATGACTTCTAAATACTTCAGTGTATATTTCATAAGAATTAGGGGTATTTTGCATGACCACAGTACAGTTATCAACTTCAGTAAATTTACTAGACATGATTTTATGTAATCTACCATTGTATTCCAATTTTGTCAATTGATCCAATGATGTCCATTAGAGCATTATCCCCCTCACCTTTCCATACAAGATCCAGTCTAGGATCAGGTACATATTTAATTGTCATGTCTCTTTAATCTGCAAACATTTCCACAGACTTTGTCTTTTATGACATTGACAGTTTTTAAATACACAGTTCTCACTGTCCTCTTTTATTCTTTCTTCAACAGAACATTTCTTATTTGGGATTTGTTTGATGTTTCCTCATGATTAAATTCAGGCGATGCATTGTCAGCTGAAATATGGCCTAAGTGATGCTGGGTCCTTCTCATGGTCTCACATCTAGAGGCACACATTGTCTGTCCATCCATACCTCACTGGTTGTATTAATTTTGATCATTTGGTCAAGGTGCTGTCCACTTTCTTTTTTTTTATTTAAATTTTTATTGTTTTGACAGAGAGAGAGAGACAGAGACAGAGAGAGAACTGAACTGGGGGCACTCCCCAGTCCAGCACATGGGTTCGCACGGGCTGGGGCCGGGATTCGATCCTCGGTCCCCGGCGCTGCAAAGTGAGCAATCAACCCACTAAGCCATCCGGCTTCCCCTGTCCAATTTCTTCATTGTGAAGTTATTTAAGACCATGAAAATATTCTCTTTGTATTGAACCACAGTTGGGTTAGCCCCACAAACACCAAACCCATGTTTGTGGGACTTCCATGGAAAGGTGCATCCCTGGGGTACAGGATAATTTCTGGGGAGTAATGGGAAACAAAAGTTGATCAGAAAGTTGTCCAGTGAGTTGGATTTTTTTGTGGTGACTAAATGGAAGTCAATGAAGTTTCCTGATCCAAACTCTTGCTTAGAAATCCCAGTAAAAAGAATGGGAAAGTGGTGGGCTTGAAGATTAAGTAAAGACTGAATTTCTTAGCTGGGGATAGACAGGCTGGGACAAGGCAAGTATACATTTGATTTCTTTACTGAATAAAAATAATGTAAAACACCCCTCTCATAATTCCTTTGTGTAATATAGGAACACAATAGCTAAGACAGATGAAACCAACAGAAATTCCAATTTCATTTTTGTTCATGTAACATAGATTTCTTCCACCACCTCTTTTTTGTTTGATTTTGGTCATAGCTGGCTGCAAAGAACACAAATAACTACTTGGAGCCTCATCTCCTTTCTCTGGCTACCCTCTAGTGGAGGTGAACTGAAATTATACAATGGCATAAAAACAGATTGCTGAAAGGAAAATAAAAACCCACAGGGTGAATTAGGTGGTGAGATCACCAGTTAGAGCTGGAAGAACTTGAAATATCCTGATGTCTAATGCCTTATTTTGCACGTAGGGAAATTGAGGCCCAAGGAGGAGTAAACTGCTTGGCCAAAGTCAGAAAACGAATGGCAGAGCCAGAACTCATGCTGCTCCCTGATATGCCCCATCATTTTAAAGAAATCCTTGAAAACGTTTCTATTTTTTAAAAGATTTATTTTGTTTTTGACAGAGACAGAGACAGAGGCAGAGAGAGA
>PVKE010021580.1:0-26377 GCA_004027555.1 Craseonycteris thonglongyai
ATCGAATCCCGGCTCCGGCCCAGGCAGGACCCACGTGCTGAACTGGGGAGTTCCCACAGTTCGGTTCTCTAACTGTCTCTGTCTCTGTCTCTCTCTCTATCTGTCAAAAAGTAAAATAGAAATAACTATGCACTGAAGACAAAAAGATAATTTCTCTCTATAAATGTGAAAAGATAAAAAAAAAAAAAAAAAAGAAGAGTTTAAAAAAAAAAAAAGACTCCACTGGGTGGCTGCTTTTTGGCCTTGGGTCTTTTCTGCTGAGTGTTCTGCTGATGTCAGAAGCACAGACTTCTGTCGAAAAGGTAGGGTAACCAGTGAGAAATCAGCTTTGCAGATCAGAGAATTAGACGGCCACACTAAAGCACTCATCCCTCTTTGGGACACTTTATGTTCAGGGCTTGGGGAGCAAAACTGCCATAAAATTGAAATCAGCCACATCGTAAAGACAAACTGCTGAAAAAAATTTTTGTCAGCAAGACATCAAAAGTGCAATTGACAAGTTGAAATTTCCTGAAGGAAATCACAGGTCCTTATGTACTGTTCCACCTAAAAAGACAGAACTGTGATCTAGTATTTGTGAAGACTACCGTACCAAACATGATATCAATAACTATGTTAAAAAAATTCTATGCCTGTGATATTTATAGTGCAATCTATTTATTTAATACAAAAAGAAACAATAATAATTAAAATGGATAAATGCAAGCTCTTTGATGCTAAAAGAAAAATAATATAATGAACACATTTTGGGGGAAAATCAGAAATGGGAGAAATAGTAATGACTATAATCTTCTACCTTTTCTAATTAAATAAACCCAGAATTTCCAAATTAAAATAAGCACAACATTAAATGTGGCACAAATTTATGGATTTGAAAAACAACTATTAAGGAATGACAGCCTAAGGTGCTGGCTTTTAAATGATCATAACAATGACACAACAGTCACCCAATATAGTGGGTAGAAAATCCTGCTACAGTTACTTTAATGGATGGCTTATGATTGATTAAATACTGTCTGTAAATTATATTTAAAAGTTATTCCCCAACGCATGAAGCCAGCTCCCGTCCCTCAATCAGAATCCAAAATCCCCCTGCAACCTTAAGTATAGCATGGGATTGTTGTGTATATTCCTTTTTCATAAATGTGGCCAACATAACCTTTAGCTGCATCTGTGTCTAAGTTAATGAAGTTCCACTGTGGGGTAACAAAACAAAAAAAACATTGAGTTCTCAAAAGGACTTTTTACTCTTGATGTGCCTAGGATATTTATAAGACACTAAGTCATTGCCGCTAAAACATATGCCTTTCGCTTGGCAATCCTTCAGTGCTCTAATTGGAATAAACACGTCATAGGCCATTAATACAAACAACTCAAACTAGCAATCAGGCTTGAGGGGAGAACCTGTCAGGTTATTCTTTTGGCTACAAAATTAGAGCAGGCAGAAGGCTTCAGTCATGACTGTCTTATGCCCTCAGGGATACATACATACCCAGTCATCACATCTGAATACCTATTTGCATGTATATTGCTAAGTGATTGTTTTTTGTACTACAGTTTCTAACATACAAACACACACTAAGTGAAATGTTAGAAAAAATACAATACAAAAAGAGATATGATAAAGTTCTATAGATATGATACAGTGTAATCTTTGGCATTTAATAAATAAAAATATTACTGGTGAGTTTTCTTTCTGCGATTTGCTTCCATTTCATGATTGTTGCAAAAGTGATGGTTAACCATCAAACTTGACCACAAAGAAATTATGCTAAATTAATATAATTTCTTTTTCTTTTCATCTGGACATGATATCTCACCCTCCACTCAACATCTGTTTTTTACATACATGAGAGTTTCCCCAGATGCTGATAGGAAGTCTGCATATGTATTTTGGTTTTCTGTTTAAAATCACATTCAGAGCTAACACTCCAATGTTTGGATATAAATCAGTATTACATTGCTATATTAAATATGAAATTTTACTGATGTTGCTTATCCATTATTAAAAAATAGTAATATACATGTTTGCAGATCAATTTCTTCTAAGCTCTTTACCAATTTCCTCATTACCTAAGTGCTATGACAGCCACTATTGTCATTAAAACTCCCTAAAATTCTATAGTAAAAATATTTTGGGTCACACTTATGGCAGCATGCAAAATGGTCCATGGAGCTAGAGGTAGACAATGGGGCTTGTCAATGACTCTGTAATGGGTTCCAATCAGTTCTTAGCCAAGTAATGTGAAGCATTATGGTTTGGATCAAGAAGAATGGCCATGATCCACTCTAATGACCAGTCCTGCTAGGCTCAAGGCTGCTTACTTAAAGCTACAGCTCTGATAACATAAACCAACTTTCTCCCCTAAGCATCTTTAAAGAGAGGGGTCTGATCAATTTTACAGGCCCATTTACAAAGAAAATGCCATGCAATGTACTAGGCATGTGCGCGCGCGCGCACACACACACACACACACACACACACACACACTTTCCATGAAAATTAATTTGCTCACAAAGTCATTAGGGCTACTTTCAGCAAATAAGAAACACAGTATTTTTTCTGCTGAGTCTGCTTTGGGATGCTTATGTAAACCACAGTTACAAATGTTTCATTTGGAAGCAAATGGCTTCAGAACTTAGTAGACTGAGTTGCAAGAATATTCCCACCTTATTTTTCTCACTGTCACCCCAGCCTGGCTTTCAGAGAACTGCAGACAGCAACCTATATCCACGATAGCCCAACAGATGATCACATTTTAGAAAATGGCAGGTCTAAAAAACATAACAATTCAGAACTACGGTCAAGAAGAAGATTAAATAAACAGTCATCACCACGTACCTTCGCTTGGGCTTCTGGTGCTGTCACCTTGACGACTTTATTGCGATTGATCGTTTTCTTCACCCATGTCTCTACCTGAACATTGAATTTCATGAAAACCACGTAGGCAAAATAAGCGGTTAAGAGCAGCAAGCTTTCCCACCACCTGATGACATTATCCAGGAAAAAGATAATCAGCATGATCAAGTCAACAATGTAGAAGGACACATCCCGAAAAAGTGGCCACCACGTCAGGTTCAAGATTTCTCTAGAAAACAGAGCACACATGCCGATAACAAAGAGGATATTGAACACGGCTGAGCCCACGATCGTGCCTATGCCAACATTGCTGTGAGCGATAAATACCCCGATGAGAGAGGTGAAAAGTTCGGGGGCTGAGCCACCGGCAGCCATAAAGGTGGCTCCCGCCACATCATCAGAGATGCCCAGTTTTTCAATGATGACAGTCAGAGAAGGAACAAAGAACTCATCGCAGACAATGGCTAAGGCTATGAACATGTAGATCATTCCAATGACGTGGAGAACAATGGCACCCTTTCTTCGCTCCTCGAGGGAAAAGAGGTCTCTTGGGTAGTCTCCTTGGGCATGATCTGTACTATTCTCAGATTTGCCTTCCTGAGAAAGAAGTGGCTGAGGAGGGTAATCCCGAATCTTGTCATGTAAATCTAAGAGAGTTCTCTGAGGGTGACCATGTGCTCCCTGAGGGCCACTCACACCACTGGCCTTTCCTGTGCTCTGAGTCTCTGTGTCAGAAAAGGCATTGATTGACAGTGACACAGTGCTCATGGCCACCAGGCCCAGGAAAAGGCCGAAGAGGCGAATTAGCTTTAGTTTTTTCCTGACATGATAATGTCTCCTGCAGCCAGATGGTGGCTTATCTGAACACCATTTCTCAAAAAAAGTGATGGCGGTGCTTTGGTGCAGATCCATCCTGGGTCTTCTGGAGAATGTGGTGGCCTTCAAATTGTAAACTCAACCCAGTGGTTCTTTCAAACTCCGCCCCACTTGATAGTGAATGGGGCTTGTGAGGTACTTCCACAATCAGGGATCCGTGGGCTTCACAGAAAATATTTTCAAGATTTATGCTAAAAAAAAAAAAAAGAAGAAGAAGAAGAAAAGAAAAGGATAAGTAAATAATAAAATCATGTCTTTTTTTACAAAAGAACTTTGTAGCTATGCTAAAAGTTCTACCCTGTAGCTGTGTGACTTCGGGTAAGTTACTTAGCTCCTCTGTGCCTCACATTTCCCTTTTCAAAAATGAGGATGATTACTAGCGCCTACCACCCAGGATGCTTAGAGTATCTAAAACAGACAAAGCACTAAGAGAAGGATGTAGCTCATCATAGACCCTTATGATAACGTACATTCAAACTCAAACATTTTGGTAAATCCAGTATTAGGTGTAGCTGTACATAAGTATAAAGTTTTTATACATGAAAATCTATCAGTTTATCCTAACTTACATCATGTAACAAATAGTCTCCCAGTGTTAAAAAAGATATCACTTTTTTAAAAATAATTTTCTGTATACTTGACAACCAATTATTCACTGTGTTTTATTTTAGTCCAACTATGTAATTCTGAGTGCGGGCACACTTCTCTGACTTAATCGATCGTTTATAAAGAGGTGAGTGTTGGAGGAGGGAGCACCCTTTTTCCCGAACACATCAAGATCTCAGGATCTTTTTGTCCATGAAAAGCTTCTCATAGATCAGATGCAGAAATGGAGCCCTTGGAAAATGTAAGTTTCCAAAAGAATGTGGTAGTGACAAGAACAGATTCTCTTACCCGAACAGCTGGACATTGTTTTCAGCTGAAGCTCAGTTAAAAAAACAACCTTTCGTCATTTAAACTAGACAGTGGAGTACAGCAAACTCCTAACAAGGAGGCTATGTCAAGAGACAAAGTGTGTACGTCATAAACACTATGCACATTGCAGCAATACCTCTCTCGGTCTACGAGATCTGTCCCCAAGATCCCCAACACCGACTCTTCTAGTAGATTCAGGCAAGTGTGCATTCCCTGTCCCACAGAGGAGGTGGGTAACACGGCCAGACCCACAGAGGATCATTTGAGGGTTCCTTTAACTTTATTTTAAAACACTGTGGGGTTGTTGTTTTTTTCTGGTCAACGATTTTATTTTAGGGACAGTCGCTGAGATCATCTCAGATGTAAAATAAGCTAAGAAACCCATGCCAGTTAAACACTGAGATTAGCAGAGCAGAAGCACAAGTCCAAGCAGGCTGGGAGGCTCCCTGCTCCCCAGATAAGCGAGCCGGTCACAGAGATTCCCCCACTGCCTGGCATTTGTCACCAAACGTTGAAGCGACTCGCGGCTCTCCGGGGATCGTCCCAGGGCCGGGCCGGGCCACCTGCAGAGACCGACCTCGCTGCCAGGGCGCACTGTCCGCTCCAGCCCTGCAAAGCCCCCGCTGTGCGCCACAGGGGCGGCCTCCGCCGGCGAAGTGTACCCCGGCCGCGCCCCAACTTTGCCTCGTACGGTCCCAAACTTTCCCTGGTGGGTTAAATAGGAAAATAAAACCATAGGACAGACGCCCTATTGGCGAGCCAGGAGAGGGGATGAGGCTGGGGGAGGCGCTCGGCCCGCCTCTCCCCGGATCCTTTGTGGGTGGGTGGGGAAGGGAGCGCCCCGCTGCGCGCCCTCGACCCCACGCCGGAAGGGAAGGCGGTGGTATTGGGAGAAGCCGGGGTTCGGAAACCGCACCTGGGAACGCAGAGAGTTGGCGAACTCCTTGCGGGGCCTGGGGCTCCCACGTCCACCACGGAGCCACCTGTGCGCCTGCGGCGCAGCAGCGGGATGCGCGCAGCCGGGATCCGGGGACCACGACCCAGGCAGCCACCGCGCCCGGCGGATGGCAGAGGCTCGGCCGCCCGCACTTACCCGAATCCGCCAGGAGGACGCGCACACCGCGCCGGTCCGACCGCAGGGCACAGCCTTCTCCGGCCCGTGGCCTCCCACCCGGCTCCGGCTGGCGCTCGCCACCGCTCTCGCCGGCCAGGGCTGGGCTCGGGAGGAGACTGAGCCGCGGCGAGCCCCGCGCGCCTCCCCCGGCGCGGCCCGGCCCCCGCCGGCCCCTCCTCCCGGCTCTGCGCACGGAGCGTGGCCACCGGCGCCCTGAGCTCCCAGCCTCTGGGGCGCGGAGGCCGCCCCGGCAGCCGTCTCTTTGGAGATTTCTCCGCAGTGGGGACCGGGGTCAGGATTGTCAGGCGAGCAAGGACAGAAGGGAGGGAGAAATGGTGCCGTGACGCGCACCATTCCCAAAGCCGCAGAGTGCTGCCAACTTTGGTGTCATCTGTGCCGGGCACCTGCTCGCCCGTTATCTGCACAAAGTGACCGTAGTCACAGATGTCTTTAGGAGGCGAGGTCATGTTTAAAGGTGGAAAAGATGTTCCGTGAAAACGCACGAAGGCCTACAGGGCTGTCTGGCTGGAGTCTCGGTGTTGGATAGTTGGGACCCTGAAGGGCTGACCTTTCATGAGTGATAAAACGAAGACCCCAGACACCGTATCATTTTGAGTTGCAGACGGGGTGCACCAGCCCAGTGCACTTTCCGGCCCTGTCTGGAAAGCAAGAACCCCTTGACTATAAGGACATGAGTCAGGCTTGCTGGGAATTAGAGTCAAGGATCTGGGCCAAAGAGTGGGAGAAGACAAACTGGATCCTGAGAAAAGCCTCTTTTACCCAGCTCTGCAACCACCCCCCAAACTTCCAAGAGGTGCCCACCATGAGAAACCTTTGGGGGCTTTCAGTAAAGGTTTTCCATGTTCCTCACCCTCCACCCTCCACCCTCCTCCCCTTTCCCACAGAGAGGCCTGGTTTTCATGCCTTCCTAGAACCGGGGGCATGTGGTTCATTACCTCTCACTTTGAGAGAAGCCTCTACTCAGGCTTCTACACTTACGGTACTCTTGATATGTCAGAGGAAACATTGGGAACTTAGAAGTCTCCTTCGCTCCCCTCAGAGCCAGTCACGTAAGACTCTGTCTTGCTAAGGATATCAAGCTTCTCTTTTGGAAGTCATAGGCTGAACTTTTCTTTTTAACCTTTCATTTCAGAGATGAAACGTATACAAGTGTAAGAACATAGTATCATGAACCTCCATGGGGCCACCACCCAGCTTGAACAATTACCAATGCATGGCCAATTGTGTTCCCTTTAACGTCCCCATTCCCCATGCCATCATTTTATAGCAAATCCCAGATATCATATTATTTTATCTGTAAATATTTACAAAAAGCAAAGGGACCAACCATGACTAGAGTCAAAAAGACTAAGGGGCCAATTCCAACAGGCTTCCACTAGGCAAGAATGAGTTCATTTTAGCATCAAAAATTTGTAAGGATGACATTGTATTACCTCTTTGTGGGATTTAACACTCTTAAGTTTCGTTCAATTCAACAATGTAATTGAGCTTAAAATGTTTTTAAGCTTTTTTTCTTGTCTGTGCTTCCCTCCTCTCCTGCCTGCCTTAATGGTCCTGTTTTTCTCAAGGCTACATGCACACCATGTTAATCTAGAGAATCAGCAGAACACTAACTTGTAAGAAACCGAGCCCACCCATCCGGGCACCAGCAACTGGGCGGCAATTCTGGGCTGAGATTCTATCAGATGACATATGAATCAATCCTATGGACCAGGAGGAACCAGCCAGACCCCAGGAGATGTTCTCCTAGACAAGTCACATGACTAACTGACCTTTCCCTTTGTTCTGATTCTTCCTATGTGCCTATAAAACCTCCTGGCTGTCCTAAGAACAGGGAGATGGCCTTTGGGGACAGGAGTATCACCATTGTCCCAAAATGCTGGCATTTTGAATAAACCTGCTTTTCTTTCCACCAACCTTGTCTCTTGATTATTAGCTCATGAGTGGCCAGCAGCGAGAGCCTTTGCCTGGTAACAAATTGATAATTGCAATTGTTTCAAATACATCAAATAGTACATATACTAGTTCATAATGATTCTAAAGCAGTTCTATTAGTTGGTCATTGTTGATGGGTATGAGGGAATGAACTCATTATTTTGAAAAAAAAATTTATTATTTTTTTTTATTGTGCCTTTTCTGTGCAAACTGGACCTCAGGGTAACTGATTAGACTTTACTTTTATTTTGCCTTTGCCTTTGCTTTTCTGGTCTAACAATCCTAATCCTTCCTGATGCAATGGATGCCTCTGGTTACATGGGGGGAGAAGATCTTGCATACAAGGTTCTGCTTAAAAGAAAAAGATTGTAATATAGTTGCAATATATATTCTTAGAACCTCCTAGTAGGGTGTTTATACATGTTATTCAGCTAATTCCCCCTAAAGCCCAGAAATGACCTTGAATCTCCACTTGGTAGGAAGGGGAATAAGGCCCAGATGAGGCCCAGATGAAGACCTTATCAGTCTGTAGGTTGTATTGGTTGCAGTATGTATCCAGCTGCATATAATAGAAACTGATCCTCAGTGATTTAACCAAATAAGCATTTATTTTTCTCATGTAAAAAAAGTATGAATGCAGATTGTCCTGGATTTGTGCAGTTATTCTACGACATCATCAAGGAACCCAGATCCTTTGATCTGTCTTTCTTAATGTATGTTTTTTATCCTCATATCCACAAAATGGTTGCTTCTTTCATGTATCACATCTATGTTCCAGGCAGGAAGAAGGGAAAGAATAAAGGGTGAAAGGCAGAAGGCCTCCTTGCTAGGCTTTGCCTTTTTATTAGAAAGGGAAACTATCAAAATGTCCCTTACATTTCCATTTCATTGGCCACAACATAGTCACATAGTCACACTTAGCTGCAAATGACTATAAAGAATGTTTTAACTGGGCTATTCATCACCACTTAGAAAAGCGTGGTTCTCTGGGTGATAGAGGAGGGGAAAACAAGTGTTGGGTCGGCAACTCCTAGTATTTGACACAGTTCTGTAACATTGCAAAGGGATCCACTTTGAACTGAAGGCTGGTAGCTGAACTTGGCACTCAGCTGCCATGATGGTTGACGAGGCTACACTGCCATCATCATAGCGATGGAGGAAAGCATGACCCACCATTTGTCTAAGTCACACAGGAAAAAGCAGAATTCAACACTGTAGGTTTCCCAGAGTGACAGTCTTTATGGCCTCGTCATGGAGAAAAAGGGAGCTCTATCACCAAGTGATGAGTTATCAAGCACGAGCCATGACCAAGTCCTTTGCTAAGAGATTTAAGTCATCAATGGGCTTCTCTGTATAAATTATTATTAAGGAGCCAACTCTTTATTTATTTTTAGATACTTGCATATGTGTAAATGTTAGCATCATATTTAACCTTCTATTAACTGTGTAATTTGTTTAAGCAAAGAGTTTATGGGAGTCAATTGGTAATTACCAGTTAAGAATGTTGGGCTCTTTGTAATTCTGAAGAAGAGCCTTTAAGAAAAACGATGAATTTTTAAAAGCATGGGGTCAAACATAAGCTGATAAGGGATATTGAATATAAAGCTGTCAAAGGAACCAGATCCCCCCTCCCCCCAGGTTCAAGGTGGCAACATAAGACAACCTAAACTCACCTGTACCCTCAAATACCAAATCCATAGGTACAGACAGACAAATTTCCTCTGGAAAACACCAGAACACTGAGCTACTCCATCTCACTATTAGCTGTGACCTTGGTGCAGGGACCCACAGTTAGTAGGGAACTTAAAACCCAGAGCTTCTTCCTGAGGAGCTCAGTAAGGATTTGCACCCCACATTGGGCATCTTCAACTTTTAAAACACCTGAGAGAGGAGCCCCCAAAACATGTAGCTTTGAAAGCCAACAGGACTTGATCCATGAGACCCACAAGCTATAACCATCTGAGAAACAGTTCTTAAAGGAGTTCCATTTAGACTCACCCGCCTCGGGTCCCAGAGCAGAAGCACCGATGGAGGCGTGCCTGGAGTTGGCCTGGGAGAGGCGCCCTGGCTGGGCCTGGGGATTGGCCTGGGGAGGCAGGCATCTGATTCACACAGGTTTGGGGGCCTGCTGGGGTGCTCTCAAGGACAGAGACTGGCAGGTGCCACCTTTGGGCTCGCCCTCTGCCCTACTCCAGCCTATGGTGCCATCTTTCTTCTTCTTAAATCTTGGTATTTTATGTTCCCACTTTCTCCCTCCCTCTGCAGCACTCCAGAGCTCCAGCATTTTATGTCCCTCAATTGCACCTGGCCCACTTGTTTATGGGTGCCCCAGCAACCTTCTGCTAGGCCCTTCCCTTCTTCTCCTGGTATCAGAAACAAAACTTCTAGGAAATCTTCATGAGGGGAAGGTGAGAGAGAGATAACTGGGCCAGGAGGTCGCAGGGAGCGAAGGGCCAAGATAAAGTAGCTTCGAATTCATTCTTCACTTTGTCAGTTTAACCATCTCTTTTTTCATTCTCCCCTACCTACTACCTGTATTCCCCCTTTATTACAGCCCCTAGCTTGTTTTTCTTTTTAAATTAAATCCATTGGGGTGACATTGCTTAGTAAAATTGGTTAGTAAAAACCATAGGTTCCAGGCGTGCAATTCTATATCATGTATGTGTTGCATTGTGTGCTCACCACTCGGTCAGTTATCCTTTGATCAGCATATATTTGACTCCCTCTCCATCATCCTGTCCCCATTACCCCATTACCCTCTGGTCACCAGTAACCTACTGTCTGTGTCTAGCCTCTCTGTTACCAATTTCTGCAGGCAATCAGAATATACATGAAGGGTTTGATGTGCACAAAAACCATAGTTTCCAACCTTGAGTCTCACTAAGCATTGGAATCAATGGGGGTGAGGGGAGGGTTGTTTTTAAAAGATTCCTGACAATGGCCCTCTTCTTTCTCCCTTACCATGAGCTCCTTGAGGCCAAGAATCAGTGTCCTGCATTTCCCAAGCACAGGGCTTGGGATTTGTTCAGCACACAGCTGTGGAATGAAATCAATGCGTTATGGGCAGAAGCAGTCACGTAAAGGAGAGTGACTTGGTAGATGGGTGCAGGTTATGCTGCTGTAACAAAGAGCTCCCACACCACAGCTGCTGAAAACCACAGAGGTTTCTGTTTCTCACTCACACTACCTGTCCTCACTCCTGACGCCAAGCTGGTCACTAGTGGGAGCATTGCCAGGTGCTATCTAGAGAGAAAAGCGACGCATTGCTACTGCTCACATTGCATTTGCTAAAGCAAATCGCATGGCCATATTGATCTTTAAGGAGCAAGAAAGTGCCGTTGCCTGCATGCTGGGGAGAAGAGTGGAAAGATGTGTTGGCCAGCCCTAGTGACCTCTACAACGAACCATAAGAGCCAAGAAAGGGAACTACCGGTAACATGCCATGTACCTACCATGAACTAGACATTTTTATGCCTCTCTTTATTTTCATGACTTTTATCACTATTATTATTCCCATTTTACAGATGAATAAACTGAGACTCATGTTAAGTATCAAGCAGCTGCTATTTGTACCCAACATTGGCTCCAAAGGCCAAGTTCTTTCTACTAAGCCTCATTGTGGGTTACTGGAGTTATGAAGTCCTCGCCTAACCAAGAGTTAGAGGCATTTTTCCTGGTGGGGATGCATGCTGCTGTGATTTCTGGAGGCTTTTTCTACCACCATTTGGTCCACCATCTAGCATTATATCATTATCTACTTCCTAAGAGGACCTGTTTTGCTTATTTAAAAAGCCCCAGGTGTAAATGTGAAAATAAAGCCCTAGTGTTCTCTATAAAATGTTCTCCTTAGGCCCCAAGCCTGGGTCAACTCTGTTTTCCTTTGCACGTGGCTCAGTTTCTGGAATGACTTCCCACTGCAGTTCATAAGAACCATAAAAGCAGAGAAAAATATCTGTGGGGTTGAGGGACACACGCAGAGGCTTCTTTGCTTTTGATAGTGATTTCTGCAACAGCACTTAAATTATTGCTTTTTTATTTTTTAAATCTATTTAGGAGATGAGAAATAGTGAATGCCTGTGATTCTTACATTAGGGACAGGAATTTTACGGGCTTAAACATGCAGGAAGCACAGCAGTTGAGTTTCTCTTTGCAACACCAGCTCAGCTGTGGGCCCCTAAGAACTGAGGCAGGTGCCCTGCTACCCGGGGATCGAGGAGCGTGGGGGTGTGGGTGTGGGTGTGGGGTGTGGGTGTGGGTGGGGTTGGGGTTCAGGCTGTTTATGGATTTCATCAAGTAACCTGGAGTCTCAGCCCCTGGCCGTCTTCCTGATTCCTGCAGAGACTTCCTGAGTGACCTCCAGGTGCCCCAGTGTCTCTCTGAGCCACATCAGCAAGGAAATGAGGATGAAATAATACTGGTAAAGGAGACAGGCTTTGGAAGAGGCACAGGACAGCACATTTGGAGGGCAAGCAAGAGCACTTCGTTCTAATAGCTCAAAAAAAGAAAAAAAAAAAGCTTCTGTTTTCCTTCTTAGACTACATTCTCTCTTGACCTCGCTCTGGCTCAGAATTTCAATAGAAAAAAAAAAAATCAAAATATTGGGAAAGAAGAGATGTACACCTTGAGCTCAACTTGGGATAAGTCTGCAGGGATGTGCTACTTCCTCTTGGGCTTTGGAGGCTAGAATACATTCCTTTTATTCAAGTCCTGAAAGTGAAATGAATGTATCATTAGTCATTCTCCCAGCTCAGGGGTCTGAAGTTCAATTCAGCAATGCCCTTCCCCTCCAAATCTCGTATACATGTGTGGTGGGGGTGAGGCTGGGATCCTGATACCATGGAGGGCCTCCCCTGGGCCAGTTCAGGGGGACAAGTCTGGTGTTCATGTTCACTATTTCCCCAAATTAGCCTTGATTGATAGTAATAGTAGTAGTTTCTCTTCTACCTGTCACTCCTTTTTGCTTATTTCTCAATGTGTTTGGAAATCAAGATGGAAGACAGGTGATATACGTGGAACCTCTCAAATACTCCAGATATAATGATAAGGTTTATATCGAAAAACAGCAAGTTTTTCTCTCCACAACTCCTGCTTCCTGGTTGCTGGAAGTAATCGTTTTCAAAGGTTTTAGCTATTTGTTTATTTGTTTTCCTGTTACTTCTGGCTAGCTTTTGAAGTAGTAGTAGATTCATTTTACTATCTCCTGATTTTTCTTTTTCTTTTTTTTTTTCACTTTGTACTCCTGATTTTTCTGACCTGGATATTATCTATTGAATTTCTATAATGGAAGAAAAAGAGTTCTTCCTCTTATACAATCCCCTCCTTACTCCCCGAGGTCCTCATCATTGCAATATGGTTATGAAACCATTTAAAATAAATTAATGTTTACATCCTTTAATGAAAATATCCTTTTAATTGTTCAAATACAATCATCAGTTGAGCTACCGAGTATACTAATTCACCCTCAACTCTCTGACAGAACTATACATTTTTTTCTCAGTATTTTCAAACACAGCAGGTGATCAGCCAGTTTCATGTTTTCCTCCTCATGAGACGTCACTCCTGGAACCTTGTGCCCTCCGGATGTCACACAAACTGACAGATTTCTCCGCCTGTGGCATGGTTGGCCTCCTAGGAATTCCCATTGCCGCTTGTTTTTCTGTTTAAAGTCCTGTTTTGTACATTCTCTTTCTTGTTTACTCCCTTGTTTATTAGGGCATAGCCTCCAGGACCTTCCTCAGAAGGAAGGTGGGAGGAGAATTTTTGAATGCTTGTGTGTCTAATGTGTTTATCCTACCCCTGCAATCTGTTGCAAGTAAGTCATTGCGTACATTTCTGAGTTAGAAATGATCTTCACTCAGATCTTTTAAAGCGTTGCTTTCTCTCCTGTCTTTGATGTTCCAGTGTTGCTGTTGAGAAACCTGAGGCCTTTCAGATTCCTCGTTCTTTCTGGTGGATCTGGTTTGTCTTTTGAGAAGATTTTTTACAAACCTTCCCTTTAGTCACAGTGTTTTAAAACTTCACAATAATGTGCCTTGGAGTGGATTTTTTTCTCTTCAATTTTTTTTGCCTTAGAAACTCATACATCTGGGAAAGATGATTTCTGTGTATATTTAAAACATAATTTTCTTCTGTCCATGAACGCCATCTTTTCTGATATCTCATTGTTTGGATTTTGACTTTGCTTGACTGGCTCTCTAAGACTTTTTTCCCCTTCATTTTCCATCTCTTGAGAGATTTTCAATTTTATTATATAATCCTCCTAGTATTAAAGATATTTTTAGCTTATTGTATTTTTTATTTTTCAAAGCACTATCTTTTTCTTAGCATATTGCTTTCATATATAGTTTTCTGTTTTTATATCTGAGGTCCAATAGCTGCTCTTCTCTCTGAGGTAACATAAGTTTCATAAGGCCAGGAATTTTTTTCTGCTTTGTTCATTACCTCATGTTCAATACCTAGAACAATCAGTGCCTAGTATAGTGGGTGTTCAATAAATACCTTAAATAAATGAGTATATTTATTTTAGCTTATTGTACATTTCCTTCTTTTCTCTGAGGTTTCAGTTTCCTACAAGTTGCTTTTTGCTGTTTGTTCTAGCCTGGTTTCCATATCACAGGCCTTTCTAACATGCCTGGTATGCTTTGGTATTTATTAATAATTAAGACAGAAGCACTAAAATGCTAATTTAAAGCTCCTGATTGCATGGGACCTGACAAGAAGAGGGTTTTACTATAAGGTGATCAAGTAGGGACTCAACCATTCCATTGCAGGAAACAAGTGTCAGTATCTCTCATAACTTCTCTTCTGCTGATCAATTTCCTTACAGGGGAGTTCTTCAAGGTCCTGTCAATGGTATTTATTATCCAACCCGTGGCCAGGGCCCATACACAGTCCAGGGCAGCCTTGAATGTGGCCCAACACAAGTTTGTAAACTTTCTTAAAACATTATGACATTTTTTGTGCCCTTATAAAAAACGCATCAGCTATTGTTAGTTTTAGTGTATTTTATGTCTGTCCCAAGGCAATTCTTCTTCCAATGTAGCCCAGGGAAACCAAAAGTTTGGATACCAACATTATGGGAGTTGAGCAAGAAAAGAGGTTGGTGGAGTTTCATTATTTGATTTATAGACTTTAAGGTTGTTCACACTTGAGAACAACCTTGCCCTAAGTCCCAGACAACTCTGGTTGAGCTTTTTCAAAAGATCAACCTCCAGTCTCTGTGGAGGTGAGGTAAGAGCTGTCTCCTGGCTACACAGGATGGGGGTGTTTGGAGATCTAATTACTTCTTTAAGACTTTCAACCAAATTTACTATTTCTAGCTTATTTTGTACCGTTGATCTATTTGTTATCTATTGCTGCTATAACACATGAGCAGAAACTTAGTGTCTTAGAACAACATATATTTATTATCTAACAGTTCTGTAGGTCAGAAGTCCAGTAACTGTATACTTGTGTGTAGAGAGTTTTACTTCTTCCTTTTTCAATCTGATGCCTTTATTTCATTTACTTTCCTAATTGCCTTGGTTAGAACCTCCAATACTGTACTATGTTGCATAGAATTGGCAAGAACTGTCTTGTTCCTGACCTCAAAGGGAAAGTGCTCAATCTTTCATCATTAATTATGATGCTGGCTTTGGGATTATCATAGATAGCCTTTATCAGGTTGAGGAAGTTCTTTTCTAGTTCTTGTTTATTGAGTGTTTCTATCATGATGGGGTATTGGACTTTGTCAAATGCTTTTTGGTTTTTTTTTCTTTTTCATCTATTAAGCTGATCATGGGGTTTTTATCCTTTATTCTATGGCTATGGTACATTACATTAATGATTTTCAGATGTTTGGGGATTTTATTTTAATAAATTATTTTCTAACAGATGTCAGCACAAGAGAGAAATGCTTCAATTATTAAAGCTGACATATTAATTGGACAAACTATCACAGTGATTGAATACGTATTATCATATTATTCTTGATACCTGTCAACACATGACTAAGAGGGGTAGTGGGGTTAATAGTTGAATAGCCTTGCATGAAAGCCCACCTAAATTTCATGGAAATATTGACAAGTCTTTACTTTGTCATTCACCATATTACCCTCTTCATCTATATATTTAATAAGGATGTGTGTATTTTACATTCACGTTGTTAGTAAAATGATTGAACAAGACCATGCCACAGACTGACATCCCCTGTGCTATTCTTTTAGAGTTTACATGAATCCATTAATGAGTAATTTACTGCTTGACAATTCCTCTAATAAGAAATCTGCCCAACAATGCTGTCAGGCAGAGCATGTTACTTTATCTTATTCAGAAATACATTTTTGGAGTTTTACTCAAAATAAAGATATATATGGTGAATTCCACTGTACTATGCCTTCTGAGGACAGGTACGGTGTTACTGTGTTATTTCCAAACCCCAGAACTGTGCCTGCCACATAGAAGGCGCTTAATAAACATTTGTTACATAAGTGAATGAATTCAGTCCCTTAGCGTACTAAGCTACTAAGCAGCAGCAGCAGCAGCAGCAGCAGCAGCAGCAGCAGCAGCAGCAGCAGCAGCAGCAAAACCAGGGGGTAAGAAATTAGGTTACCATTATTAGTTCTTGGTGAACCCATGCATTCAAATGCATCTAAATGATAAGCTTGACATTTTTTTCCCCTCCCTTGTTTGGTCCAGGTTTTGTGTGGCCTGATGCTCAAGCACTTTCATGGGCCACAAAACAAAACAAAACAAAACAAAACAAAACAAAACAAAACAAAACAAAACAAAAGCAAACAGAGGGCTTAGGGAGGGGTCGGGGCAAGTGTGGATCCATGAGGCTTCTGTTTGATTAGCTTCCCAAGGAAGTACCTTTTCTAGAATGTCAGTGTGGATTGACGCTAGTCTAATGAATAAATGGATTAAGAATTTTTTTCTCTTAAAAATTAAAGCAAACTTTATTTTCCTCATTTCACTCTGGCTTTGGATGCTGAACCAGATGACATTAGAAAAGACATGCTCTTTACCAATTATTAGGACATTTCAGACTAAAAGATATTTTTCAAATTTAATTATATGGAAAAATCATAGTGAAAGCCAAAATCTTGAAATTTAAGGTTTTAGGACATTTAGTGGCATCAACATGGTATGAAGATTGGGTATGTCATGGAACAAACACACAAATCAAGATTTGGGGCTTGACTTGAGCCTTTAACTACATTTTCAACCTTGAGTAGGTCCCTTTTTGCAGCCTAAGTTTCTCACCTGCAAAACACAGGCTCTGCACTAGACAAACTGAGATTGTTTTTCTGCTCTCAATTTTGATGCCAGTTTCTAAATAGAATGGATTGAAAACCCATTTCTGTAATCATAAAATCAGATGTTGAAACAGATCCCCAAAGAGAAAACACAGGGGGAAATGCATTATCTTATATGATAATATAATGCCTTATATCCTATTTGAGATTTTCCTGTATAAATAAAATGACACACACACAAAAAGGACAGCATTTGGATTCTGTCTTCTTTTGGAAACAAACTTGCTGGCTTGATTCTTGATTTTTATAACCAAAATGGGACCATTTATAATTCCAGGAAGTTATGTCTATACAGTGGTGTATCTTTATGGTTAACAGGGAACTAAAGGGAAGCAATAGTTTGGAAATTTATATAAGAACTTGGTGCCTACCACATATGTGAATGTAGCAACATTGCCTAGCCTTTCCTGTTAGTGCAGCAAAATCTTAAATTTTTTATTCGTGTATTTTATTTAGCTTTTCTAACACCCTGTAGGGGGTACCAATCAGGGGTCTCCAAACGACGGCCCGCGGGCCAAGGCCCTCCCATCCGGCCCATGGAGTCCTTTTTATCTACAGAAAAAAATTACGGAAATTTACGTGTATCCTGCTAAGATCAGCCGATTCTTTTTTATTTGGACCTCTAGTGTGTAGTTGGCCCCCAAACTGCTGTTTGATAGTTAATGTGGCTGAAAAGTTTGGAGACCCCTGTAATTAGAAGCAGAAAAAAAAATGCAACAGTGGATTCTATTAGAAGAAAGAGGAAAGAAACCTGTTACATTTGGAGGAAGAATACATTGAATGGCTCAACTAGAAGTGTACGGTAGCTGCAACCAAATCTAAAGATAAAAGGGTTACTGTAAATACAAAGGTGGTATATTTGAATAAAAACTGGACAGGAAAGTCTTTGAAATGCTAATTGCAGTTGGAGAAGTCTGCCATTTCAAAAGGCAGACAATAGTCTTCCCGCCTCCTCTTGCACTTTGTGGCTTCTGGATAGAAACTACTTTAAACAAAACAATTGCCCTCTGACATTGCAGAGTACTTTGAGTTCCCCTGTATAAGGGCTACTTTACACCAGTTCCAACGCTGTGACTATGATTCTTCATTTACTGGGTCAGAGCCTCAAGACCCCTTTCGGGTGTGTGTGATAAGAAGCATGATGATCCACATGAAAAATCTTTAAGGTATAAGTCAACCCTTTTGAATAGGCATGGCTTTCAGTCAAATCAGAGAACACTTACAGAGCAAATTCTAAATATATGGCATGGTGGGGGAAGTTTAGGTGGATTAAATTTGGGTTCTGCTCCCCAAAGATTCCCTATAGATGGGGAGTTAGACTGAGTAACCTTAATGGGTTCTTTGCAGATCTTGTTTCGGACTCTTACAAGAAATAGCCACCATTCCTTGGAGTTAAATATAGATTGTGCTAGAAGGTGCCTGAAATTAAACCATCATGACAATGTCAGCATTACCGGATTACACAGATGTTCTAGAATCTAATATAGCATCCTTTCTCACCAATGCTGAGTTTAAAGGACACAAGTGCATTCTGTTTCTTAGAAGGCATGTGAGTAATGAAATTGGAACTCTATATCCCATAGATAAAATGGGTGATGTTTACATAAAGTATATTTGACCACAGAACTCTTTGTATTCAGAATAATGATTAACAAGTCTAAGAATAAGAATGTCCTGGTCTGATGTGAACATTTCGAGATTATTTAAGAAGGCTTTTCCATCAGGGAGGATTTACTGAGGAGAGGCCCTGCTTACCCAAGATTGTAGCATCCGCATTTTACTTCTGGGCCAGTCAGGACCACCAGTTACTAATACATATTTGCAAATAAATGAGTTAATGAAATATAACCTTCACCTTTTGTTTTGATCTTGTTATTTACTTTCTAATTATGTACACATATTACTTTAATTTATAAAATGTCCACAGGAGCTATCTGGGGGTTAGAGTGACAGACTAGTTTTTAGTTCCCTTCTTTATACCTAGAGAGAGGTCTGACAATTAAGTTCATGAACTTGCCACCAGGCGCTTATGTTGGCAGCACTGTGCAAACAACTTGGTAAGGCTTCATAGGCTTTGTATATCAGCGTCTCGCAGCTGTGTTCATGTGGGTGTGTGATGGTGTCTTACTGAGTGGCATTCATTATTGTTGTTGTGTGTTTTTGTGTGTTCTCATGAGAATGTTGGACCTTGAATTAGAGCAATTTCTTGTTAAACTTGTTAAACTTGGCAAGAGTAGAAGTGAAATCAGTGACATGTTAGTCCAAGTTGATAGGGATAATGCCATGAAGAAAATGGTGGTAGACAAATGGCTTAATTGTTTTTCTGAGGGGAGAGAAAGCATCACTGAGTAAGAGAGGTCAAGACGGCCAGTAGCAAGCAGAACTAACAAAAACATTGCAAAAATTCATCAAATTGTGAGTCAAAATCATTGGCTGACTGTGAGAAGCATAGCAGACCAAGTAAACATTGATAGAGAAACAGGAAACCCTTCAATGAAAATTCTGGTATGAGAAAGGTGTGTGCAAAAATGGTCCTGAAGGAGCTCACCAATGAACAAAAGCAAAGCAGAGTTGAAGTTTGCCAAGACCTTTTGGAGAGGCAAGATGATGTTTTGGGTTATGTTATCAATGGTGATGAAACAGAGGTATACCAATATGATCCTGAAACAAAGCGTCAAAGCACATAATGGAAGTCAGCCAATTCACAACCAAAAAAGTTCTATTAGTCCAAATCAAGTGTCAAAACGATGTTGGTAACATTTTTTTATATCCGAGGGATTGTTTATTATGAATTTGTACTAATTGGACAATCAGTCAACCAAGCTGACTATTTGAAAATCCTAAAAGGGCTGTGTGAAAAAGTTAGATGAAAATGATAGGGACTTTTTGCCAATAACTCATGGCTCTTGTATTACAACAAACACCAGCTCATTGGGCACTGTGTGTGAGGGAGTTTTTAGGCAGTCAACAAACAACTCTGTTGGAACACCCTCCCTACTCACTTGATTTGGTCCCCAATGTCTTTTTTCTTTATTGGAAGATAAAGGAAATATTGAAATTTTGAGCACATTCAGGACATCAAGGGTAATATGACAACGGCTCTGATGGCCATTCCAGAAAGAGTTCCAAATTTGCTTTGAAGGGTAGATTAGGTGCTGGCATTGGTGCATAGCTTCTCAAAGGGAGTACTTTGAAGGTGACCATGCTGATAGTCAACAATGAGGTATGTAGCACTCTTCCTAGGACTAGTTCACAAACTTAATTGCCAGACTTCATATGTGTGGAATTTAAAGAACAAATGAAACAGAAACAGATCCATAGATACAGAGAACAAACTGATGGTTACTAGATGGGATGGTAGTTGGGGGTTCTGGGTGAGAAAACTGAAGAAATTAAGAAGTACAAATAGGTAATTACAGGAGTGTCACAGGGATATAAAGTACAGTATGAGGAATACAGTCAACAGTATTGTAAAAACTATGCATAGTATCAGATGGGTACTAGATATATTGGGGAGACCACTTCATATATTACATAAATGTCCAACCACTATGCTGTACACCTAAAACTAATATAAAATAATATTTAATGCTAACTGTAATTTAAAAAAGTAGTCACAGGGATATATATTTCAGCATAGGGAATATGATCAATAATATTCTAATAACTATAATATCAGATGTATAATAAATTTATTGGAGTTATCACTTTGTGAGGTATATAAATGTCTAATCACTATGTTGTTTTGTACACCTGAAAATGATCAAAGATGCATTAAAAAATTTTTTTTCAAGGTAGAGCACAATGTAAATGTTGGCTAAGGTGGAAGAATTTCTCTGTTCATTTAATCACTGCAAACATTGGGTATAATACACAGACGAGATCTAAATTCAGACAGTAAGAGCTCTCTTGGCACCCATTTCAATTTTATGAAAATAATTAGAAAATTAAGGGAAAAAAAGAGTAGCTAGAGAAGTCATTGGGATTTTCCTCCAAATTCTGAAAAAGGCACTTAATTTTTCTAACTCCAATTTCTTTCTTTTCCAATCTGTTATGAAAAGTAAAATCTGTCATTGAGGATTTATTGTTATATTAGTGAAATAGTAAGTGGAAGAATCCTGACTTCATTGGATGGACTCTGGGCTAATTTCCCTAAAACCTGTTCTTGCCTAATTACTAGTTAACTTAAAATTCATCATTTTTTTCCCCATTATTTGGAGAGCTTGATTCTCTTTTTTATCCCCCTTTTAAATATTTATAGTCATGAATCTATTTAGTTCTTAATCTTGTAGAATCAGATTTTTTGCTGTGGAATTTATCCCTGGAAAAATGCATCTATGCACAAATCCACAGACTTTTGCCAGCAGTTTCCGGAGATTCCTAGACTCCTTGGAGCCTGTGTCATTTATATATAATTTTACAGCTTTTAAATTAAAGGAGCTACAACAATTGTAAACTTTTTCTAATATATATTTATTCAATTTTGAACATTTTGTAAACAGTTAGGATCTTATGTATCCCTGCTTTTGAACATTTTATTTTTTGACACCTCAAGTTCATAATACTGAATTAAAAATATAGAGAAATATACACAACAATAGTAGCCAATGTAATGAATAATGAGGCACAAGTAATGCCAAAGACGTCCATTATTCACTTATATTGTGCCCTACTTTTTACCTTAGTTGGAATTTGTTGTTTTGATGGCCCCAGTGACTTCCTTCAAGCTTGCATGGTTTTGTGTCAACTAATTGTTAAAATCAATAAGGACATAGTAGTCTCTCTGAGTCCCCTTAAATGCATACCTTCCTACTAGGAGTACACGCATTGCTCCCTGCCTTTCTTACACCTGCTCTTAGCCAAAAGGCCAAGAAGAGATCTTTTCTTCTTTTCATAGGTAAATCTTTGCTCTCACCTGGTTGGTGAGTGGCTTCCCTCCACATAGTTATCCAGGGACCAGGCTTTTTCCATCTGTAGCTCTGCTGTCTCCTGAGTTGTCTGCTTCTGGTACAGGAAAGAGAGGGTAGAGAAGATGTCCACTTATAATCTCTTTGACCCAGAAGTCACAAACATCACTTGCAAACATATTCTGATGGTTAGAACTAATCACATGGTGTCACCTAAGGTGCAACGGGGTGTGGGAAGTGTAACTCCTGGCTGGACAGTCACTTCCTAGGCATAACTCAACACTGGAAGAGGGAACATGGATTTTGGTGGCATCAACTAGCATAATGGTAAACCTATAGTAGGCACTCAGTAAATATTTGTAGAATGAATGCAGTTGTTTGAAGGAATTTGTGAAGAGAAGTAATGCAATTTCACATCTGGTGTACAGAGTTTGGAGAAACAGGAGATTCTTTATGGTATAGATGTGGGCACATTCTAGACCCCAATCTCATGTTTGCCTAAAGAAGTCTCTACTGAATAACCAAATATAATTTTTCTAAAATGTTATATTTTTGGAAACGTACTTTGAGTTATCACAAAACCTTCAATGCTCTCTGAATAGCTTTGGCTTATTTTTGAAATAATTTTTTTTGGTACTAGATTGTTTCTGAATGATCACTACATAGAAGAGCTTTACATACATATGTGACAAAGACCAATTTAACTGTTCAGCCTTCTATGTACTTTAGAATGCTGCCAATTCATGCTGCTCACTGTCAGGATTCACAAACAGGTGGACTAGACTGGTACTAAATCAAATTTGATGCTCTGAACAAAATCTGCTCACCGAGAATTTGTCATCTAGATTCTGCTTCTATAATACACAAATAAATACACAGTTGCTGTCACATCAGCAGCGACATTAGATTCTCACAGGAGCTTGAACCCTATTGGGAACTATACATGCGCATTCCCCCCACTCTGGAAAGATTGTCTTCCATGAAACTAGTCCCAGGTACCACAAAGTTTGGGGACCGCTGGCCTAAGAAACTGGGTATGTGGATGGAAGAGGGTCTTGACAGGTTACCCTGCCCTAGCTGCTTTGCTCAAGGTTGTGGGGTGTAAGGAGGACTTAAAAGGGGGAAAGGTCTGCTGCTCAGGACCAGAGAGGCTCTGGCTCTACACCAACTTCCTGTTGGTAATCTGGGTGGGATTGTGTTAACAAACTCAACAGTTTTCCTGCTGAGTCACTAATGGACCTCTTGCAGCCTGGTCTCCTCTGGTCGCGAGTCCCAGACTGTCTGCCCTCCTCTCCCCATACTTTCTGACTTACCCCTCTTTTCATTTCAACTCACCCCCCTTTTTTTGGTCTCCATGTAAAAACTGAAATCTGATTTTCCCCATAACATTCTTATTGTAGAGACAACACACTCTTCGTGTACCTGAAATTCGTAGGATGTGAGGTTTTGCTTAGTTTTTTTTTTCCCCCTTTATACCACTTTTTTTCTAGCTTTACCCTTTCTCTTGAGATCTGCCTCCTGGGCAGCCCACAGGGGTCATGTCCATGACCCACTTGCAGGGGTGCAGAGAGGATGGTGTGGAGCACTACTGTGTTTGATAGTGGCCACTAGCACTCAGAGACCACAAGACAGTGCTGGGTGGTTGTGACGTGACCACGATGCACTGTTGAAAAGCATCCAGCAGAGGGCCGGGCAGGCTGCAAACACGCAGTATAAATCCTGTTTACTTCCTCTTATCCTTCCTTGCCCATTCTTAAGTCTGCCATTTGCACACTGCCTAGAGAATCCCTTAATTTCTGAGAACTAGATACCTTTATCTTCTGGCTCACGAACTGGTAAGACATTTCAACATCCACAATGATGGCGCTTCCAACTCTACCTTCACACTTCTTTATTATTTATTTTAATTACCTTCGTCTCAAACAGCTGCCTCTCCTATAAGATTTTGAACTCCAATTCTTTCTTTGACTATCTCAGTGTGAACCAGCACCACTGCTTCAGAACATTAGATTTATAGTTACATTTATGACGTTATCTTTTGTTTTTAATGAGGAGGAACAGGGGCAAAGAAGAGCCATAGTGTAACACAGAATACCACTTAATTGAAAAAAGAACTCCAGACTTGATATTGAGGGCCCATATACTGCTGCTCAGTATTTCTTATTTTGACATTTACCAGATAAATGAATCTCAGAGCATGAGGCCAGGAAGATGTTTGTGTCCTCTGATAACTTGGTCAGTATCTTTTAAGCAGAGAATGGAACTTAAATCTTTAGTTTTTCCCACGTTACCTTGCCTGTTAGGAAACTTGGCCATCTGGCATGCTTGCTTTGCAGACACGGAATCTGAGGATCAAATCCCAGCTCGGGCCCATGTGGACCCATATGCTGAACTGGGGTGAGCTTCCCATGTGGGAGGCCCCCAACCTGACCACACCCGCCATGCGCCCACCCCTCAACCTGTGTGGAATGAAACCATGTCCAAAACTGATGACGTACAACTATGGAGACGGCTCTGGGCCCCACCCCCTTCTCTTTGTCTGTCTCTGTTTCTGTCAAAACAATAAAATAAATCTTAAAAAAAAAAAAAAGAAAGAACATTCAAGGTCCGTCTTCCTTCCTTCCCTCTCTTTTTCTTCCTCTTCCTCTTTCTCTTCCTCTTTCTCTCCCTCCTATGTTTCCCCTCTCTTATAACATTTTTTATTGCTTAATTTTTTTCTGATAGAATAATTTTTTCCTTTGCCTTTTTATTACTGAAAGTTTGGAATTTTATTGTATCTGGATTTTCCACATTTTCAATATATTTTTAAATTTGACATAAGAGAGAGCAGAAATAAGCTCAACCTATGCAATTGGCAACCTAGGGGAGGGTGTAGATGGGTGATGAGGAAGCAGGTCTACAATGGATGTAGATGAGTCTAGTTAGTTTTCTAACAGAGAGTCAAGTCCCCTCCCTAGGGCTTCTACGGAGGCCTGCAGGCTGCTGCTGTGAGCACAGCCCACTAATACAATCTGTCTCAGACACTGACTTTTATGGCTAAAAAATCTGTTAGCCACTGTTATGCTTCAGGTATGCCTGAAGGATATCCTTGCCCCGGAAAATCTAAGAACTTTTTGGGAACCCCTCAGAAATCTGACATCTAACTTAATGTATATACTGTTTTGCAATAACACTTTCTAGGTGTTTCCTTGTCACGAGGCATTGTGCTAGATGTTGATATGCATTAACTCATTAGATTCTCACCATGACACTGTGAGATAAGTATTAGTAACTACACTTTATAAATCAGGATGATTAAAAAAGGTTGAATAGCTTGTCACATGTCACACAGCTAAGAGCAGGGCCCTGGGGAAGCTGGGGTGGCTCAGTGGGTTAAGCACTCACTTTGCAGTGCCAGGGACTGGGGATCGAATCCCGGCCCCGGCCCATGTGGAACCATATGCTGAACTGGGAGCTCCCCCAGTTCAGTTCTCTCTCTGTCTCTGTCTCTCTCTCTCTCTGTGTCAAAAATAAATAAATAAATAAAAACATATTAAAAAAAACCCAATAAAATACATCTTTAAAAAAAAAAAAAAAAAAAAGAGCTGGGCCCTAGATGGTCCATTTGAAACCTCAACCCCCAACTATATTAGGATCTCTCAAGATGGAGTGAAATAGACTCATGTTCCCAGGAGTCACCGTTCTGGGGCCCAGTGAGGCCCCAAAAGGTTAATCTGCACAGCTGTGCAATGTGACAGCCACCCAGACTTAGCAGACTCCAGATTCTTGCCCTTCCATTACTGGACATTCCCTTTGGTATTGACCCATGAGCCAAAGTGCCAAGCAGAGGGCATTGAATGGCTGGCATACACCTAACTCGATGAATTCTGCTCACCTGCTCTATCAAGTGCATTCATACAGTTTAGTCTGGCTAGCTGGGGGACAAGCCCATTCAAGGTCTCCTTGTCATACCTCTCACCTAGAAGTCTGAGTGACAAATCAAGTCCATTATTTCTCATGCCTTTTAAAATTCTTCCACCACTCTCATCCCTCATCTGAAAAGCCTCCTCTCTGCTAGACCACAAAATAGCACCACTTATAAGCTATCTTGAAACTTGAAGAAAAACACAGTATGCATTTTTAAAGCATGTCCCCAAATAAATTTGAAATCAAATCACTTTGAACAATTGTAGTGCTACAAATGTCATTGCATCCTTTATTACATTTGATCCATGGGCTTTTTATTTTCTCAACTGAATTCAATAATAAAAATAATTTTTTTTTATATCTTTTTATATTTATAGAGAGTAATTATTTTATCTTCAGTGCATATTTATTTCTATTTTACTTTTGACAGATAGAGAGAGAGACAGAGACAGAGACAGCTAGAGAACCGAACTGTGGGAACTCCCCAGTTCAGCATGTGGGTCCGCCTGGGCCGGAGCTGGGATTCGATCCTCGGTCCTCGGGGCCT
>PVKE010021581.1:0-26333 GCA_004027555.1 Craseonycteris thonglongyai
TTATCTCAAAACAGGGTTTAATCACTTCAAAGTCAACTCTTGAAAGGAATACTAAGCAACAGTGGGAGCACAGTCATTTAATTATGTCTCTTTATTCTGCCCCTTTGTTTTATTTTATTGATTTTTGACAGAGAGAACAGAGACAGGGAGATACAGAGAGAAGGGGGAGGGCCCAGAGCAGTCTCCATAGTTGACATTACTGGTAGTTTTCCATATAGTTTCACTCCACAGGTGGGCAAGGGGCTGCACAGAGCAGGAATTGGGCCGGGAGCCTCCCGCATAGGTCCCGGCAAGAACTGAACTGGGGGCATACCCCAGTTCAGCATATGGGTCCGCATGGGCCGGGGCCAGGATTCGATCCTCGGTCCCCAGGGCTTCAAAGTGAGCGCTTAACCCACTGAGCCATCCCAGCTTTCCCTGCCCCTTTATTTTAAAAGTTGGATGGGGGAAACAGTAAAGACATTACTTTTATAAATTAAAAAATGAACCCATGCCTTTAATAAGGGCTGCCTGTAGTAACCGTCTGTTGTGGAAAGACGAAAACTGTTTTTTTGTGTGTGTTTTTTTAATATTTATTTTATTGTTTGAGAAAAGGTGAAAGAGAGAAAGAGAGAGAGACAGAGACAGAGAGAAGGGAAGACCTAGAGGGGTCTCCACAGTTGTACATCATTACTGGTGACATGGTTTCATTCCACACAGGTGGATGTGGGGCCATGCGGGGCAGGAACTGAACTGGGAGCCTCCAGCATAGGAGGTGAGAACTTTTGCCACTGAGCCATCCCTGCAATTACTACTTGCACCACAGTTCAGCACATGGGTTTGCATGGGATGGGGCCAGAAATTGAACCCCAGACCTTGAGATTGTCAGGCAAGCGCTCAACTGCTGAGCTATCCCAGCATCCCCAGAAATAACTGTTAATGTAAGAAAAATCCAAACCTGTAGAGAATTTTTATGAGTTTGAGCCAAAATGAAGACAATTGCCAGAAGCAAAATTTCAATGGACTGCCCTGGAGAATGGCAGATTTGCAACTCATTTTCTACAACAAAATGGAAGGCAGAGACGTAAAGAGTGTTACATGAGATCCATTGGTGGTAGATTAAGGGGGAAGGAGAAAGCAAAGCAGGGAAATCTCTGGGGATGCATAAAAAGCAAAAAGGAAAGGCACATACTTCTTTTACACTGATGAGTACAGATAGTTAATAATTAACATTTATAGCACACAGAGATGGTATTTGGGGAATAAGATAACAATGAAGGTTCTGTGGTCTTTTGCTCTGATGCAGAGGGTATACCCAGAGGGGCCTAGAAAAGGAGGTACTCTCACATTCCAAAGGTATGTTAGCTTAGATGCAAAAATGTCAACAGACACGCTCACTTAAGTAAAGACTGGCCTTTGTCAAGAGAGTTACAGTCCTCGGATGTGACTACCAACCATGACTCACTTTTAGTTAGGAATTTTTATGTTCAAACCATCCTATGTGGATACTTTCAGTCCTCCAGTTCGTAAGGCTTGCCATGGAGGCCTGCCCTGAGCTTCTCAGGTTTGGTAGGTGGCCCTTTTCATCCACAAAACCACAACATTGGGAGGACAGGAACCAGAGAATATCCAGAATTTTTAGAGAAAATGAGAAAAAGCTGCATGTGTTTGCCGGATGTGCATTCTGACATGTGGTGTGCTGGAGAGATGAGTGGTTTTCACTGATGAGGGTAGGATTAAGTCTAGAAGATTAAATCACAAGCATCTGTTGAGAGGCTACTGTGTAAAAAATACACAAAAATTATTAAGATCTACAACAAAGAAAAATCATGGTAACTACTGAAAAGTGGGTGAAGAGATTTTTTTTTTTAATTGAACTCTTAGGCAGTATTCCAGGAGCTTGAATTGACTTACTGAATCTTCATGTCAGCCCCTATGAATTCGGTGCTTTAATCATCCCCCTTTTAGACATGAGGAAAGGAAGGCACGGTGTCCTTTCCCCACCCTGCCATTCTCCCTGCTCTACCTCCCAGCTTCCTTTCATCTTTCTAGTACAGCTTGTCCGTTCATCCGGTCTGCCCAGAGCTGCCCTGATTGATTAATTCACGTCTGTTTCCCTGGCCTAAGTATTAATAGAACCTACCTTCACTTATTTTTTTAATTACAGGGAAAACACATAATATAAAATTTATCATCTTAACCATTTTTAATTACACCTTTAGTTTTAGAAGTGTCCCAATTTAGACTACATACAATCATCCTTCTCTACATTAACTTCTTTACTATAATGTTCACTTATCTACCTGCCTAACTGAAACTGAGCTCCTGGAGAGCAGAACTCTGTGATCGCAGTTTCTAAGTTCAGAACCCAGGACAGTTCTGGCCATCTTGTTAACCAAATCAACTTGTTTACTAAATGAACAAATGAATGATATTATCCCAAAATCCTTACTAGTTAATTTTCATTTTAGAGGGGAAGTCTGCCCTCCACCAGGTACAGAATTTGAAACTTGTAAACTGCTCCAGCTTATCCAAGACCAACTAGAGAGCCAGTAGTGCACAGAAAGCTGGAAGCACGTGTGGCTGCACAAGGAAAAAGTCACCTTCCCTCCAGAGCGCAGCCACAGGAGATAGTGGCTTCAAGAACTGAGTGTGGGCTTATAAATATTTGGACAGATTCACAAGACTGGGATAAAGAACAATTACAAACAAGAGAAACTACCTAAAGACGAAGGGACTCAAAACACTGAGAGCAATGTCAAATGCTCCACTTATACGTTCTATTAAAATTCAAATAGATTTCCACTCAAGATGGCAGAGTAGGTACACAGTGTTTACCTCCTCTCACAACCACACCAAAATTACAACTTAACTACAGAACAACCAACACTGAGAATCGCCTGGAGTCTAACTGACCCAAAGCCTTACAACTAAGGACATAAAGAAGAAATCACTTTGAGACGGGAGACGCAGAGAGAGATGCAGCATGAGCTGATCCCACACCACATGTGACCATTAAAAATTGGGAGGGACATCTCAGCTGCGGAGTTCCTCAAGCCCATCCCAAGAGAATCAAGGGGTCCCAGCCACACACTAGGCTCCCAGGCCGAGGATTCCATGGCTGGGGAAAGAAGTTTCATTATTTCTGGCTTTGAAAACCAGCAGACACTGGCTGAGTGAGATGAGAATGGCTTCAGTCCCAGGTGCTCCTCGTAAAGGGCCAGTGCACAAACTTACTTGCTATGGGACTCTGAGCTCCAGAGCTGGGGCAGCAGCTCAAAAGTCATCAGAGACATACAGGGAGGAACTGAGTTGTATGGCTCCAGGACAAGGGCTGGAGGGGCAGCTTTCTCCCAGACGGAGAAGCTGGTAAAAGCCGGTATTTATTTCTTGAGCTCACTCCCCACCAGAAGACTCAGGTGGCCACCACTTCTAAGTCTCCATTAACCTGGCTACCACAGTTCGTTCACCCTTTCCCAGGGACACCCTCAGATCCTGTTCCACCATACTGCAAGCCCATCCAAGTCGCTGCTAGTGGTTTTTCCATACAAAAGACCTGTCTTGGCTAGTGCTGCCAACCTTCTTAAAATCTCTCAAAGGTTCACAAAATTCAAACAAGCATCATCTGGCATCAGCATGTCCCATACCCCTGGCTGAGCAGCCCTCAGTCTACCACCAGCAACAGCCAGCTTCATTTCATGGCTTGACCTCTCGAGGCACCTTCAAGCTCAATGTGGGTGGTGGCCATCTATGGACTGCTTTGTGTCTCATGCCAGGTAGCACCAGACAGGGCACAGGCTGAAGCTGAAGTTGGCCAGCACTGGGTCCCCTCCCAAGAGGCCCTGGGCCTGGCATGCCCAGTGGCCAGCTTTAGATAGCCACCAAGGATGACACTCAAAGAGAACAGTGGGCAGGCACCAGAGCCCCACTAAAGCTAATCCTGCTCTGTAGGGTCAGCCCCTGCTCCACAGCTCCTCCACTATAGTCACAGCCAGTCCTCACAACCAATCAGCCTGAGAATCAATTCCTCCCATTGATGTGCAAACAGCAACCAAGGTTCAACTACAACAGGTGGGCACACACAACCCACACAAAGGACATACATTGGGCACCCAGCTCCCATAACCAGGGAGACTGCACCACTGGGCCCCACAGAATGCCTACTACATAAGGTCACTCTACTAAGACTGAAATACACAGCAGCCCTAACTAATAGACAGAAACAAACACAGAGAAGTAGCCAACCTGGGCAAAGAAACATGTTCCAGGGATGCCAGGATAGCCCAGAGGTTGACAAGGTCTGGAGTTCAATTCCTGGCCCTGGCACATACAAACCCATATGCTGAACTGTGGCGCAAGTGGTAACTGCCAGGATGGCTTGGCAGCAAAGGCTTTTGCCTCCCATTTGGGAAGCCCCTGGTTCAGTCCCCACCCTGTGTGGGCCCATATCCACCTATGTGAAATAAAACCATGTCACAACTAATGATGTACAGCTATGGAGACTGCTCTGGGCCCTCCCTCTTCTCTCTCTCTATCTCTCTCACACACACTCTCTCTTTCTCTCACCTCTCTTAAAACAATAAAATAAATCTTAAAGAAAAGAAACATGTCCCAAATAAAAGAACAAAGCTCCAGAAAAAGAACTAAACAAAATATAGACACGCAATCTACCAGATGCAAAATTTAAAACACTGGCTATGGGAATGCCAGGATCGCTCAACAGTTTGGGCACTTGCCTGGTGGCCACGGGGTCCAGGGATCAAGTCCCAGCCCTGGCCCATACAAACCCATATGCTGAACTGGGGCATGCCTCCCATATGGAAGGCCCCCACTTTGGTTCCCATCCTCCGCAGTCCTGCATCCACCTGTGTGGAATAAAACTATGTCCGGGCTGGTGATGTACAACTGAGGAGACTGCTCTGGGTCCTCCCCATTCTTCTGTCTCTGTCTCTCAAAAACAATAAAATAAATCTTTAAATAAAAATAACAAAACAAAACGCTAGTTATGAGGAAGCTCAATGATCTCAGGGAGAACTTCAATAAGTAAATAGGAAATATAAAAAAAAACAGTCACAAAAAATACAGTAACTATAATGAACATATTAGAGGGAATCAACAGTAAATTAGATGAAGCAAAGAATCGAATCAGTGATTCAGAAAGCAGCAGAAAATACCCAATCAGGACAGCAAAAAGAAAAAAAAATCCATAAAAATGAGGGTAGTTTAAGGGACCTCTCAGACAATATCAAGTGTAACAATATTCACATCATAAGGGTACAAGAAGAGAGAGCGAGGAATTGAAAACCTATTGGATGAAATATCTGAAAACATCACTAACCTCACAAAGGAAATAGGTATGCAAGCTTAGAAAGCACAGAGACTTCCAAATAAAATGAACCTAAAGACGCCCACATTGAGACAAATTTTAATTAAAATGCCAAAGGTTAAAGACAAAGAAAGAATCCTAAAAGCAGCCAGAGAAAAGCAATTAGGTACCTATAAAGCAGGGGTGTCAAACTCAGTTAAAACACGGGCCATTTGGTGCAACAGGCAAGATTCACGCGGGCCACATCACATTTACAAAGGTCGCCGGAACTGAGTCAGCGTGTTTATACACGCCCACAGGTCCCCAGGAAAGACACTGGGCCACGTGTATACTTGTTTTCAGTAGTTAAAGGGTTAGTGAGGGAATTGTGTGTAAGGTATTGCCTCGATCTCCCCTAAGTGCTATTTTCTTCATAACAATTTTTTCTATTTTCATTTTATTTCAGAGCATTGTGGGCCACAAAAAATTATCTCAGGGGCCGCATGCAGCTGTGGGCCACCAGTTTGACATGCCTGCTATAAAGGAGCTCCCATAAGATTGTCAGCATATTTCTCAAAAGAAATTTTGCAGGCCAGAAGGCATGAAACATTCTAAGTGATGAAAAGCAAGGATTTAAAAGCAAAATTACTCTACCCAGCAAAGCTATCATTAGACTTGAAAGACAGATCAAGAACTTCACTGATAAGAAAAAGCTAAATGAGTTCATCACTACCAAACCAATGTTACAAGAAATGTTAAGGGGACTTACTTAAAATGTAAAAAAAAAAAAAAAAAATAGATTGAAAATATGAATAATAAATTACATTAACTACACATCATCAACAATTACTTTAAATGTAAATGAATTAAATTCTCCAATCAAAAGATAGGGTGGCTGAATGAATAAGAAAATAAGACCCTTACATACTCTGCCTACAAAAGACTCACTTCAAAATGAAAGACAGACTGAAAATAAACGGATAATTAAAAGATATTTCATGAAAGCGGAAATGGAAAAAAAAAAACTGGGGTAGGAATACTTATGAGTCATCAGTATTCAACATTGTTTCATTCCACACAGGTGGGCTGGGGCCACGTAGGAAGGTACACCCACCTCAAGCTAGGGGACAAGAACTGAATGGGGGGGGCCTCTCAACATGGGAAGTACACCCCAGTTCAGCATATGAGTCCGCATGGGCTGGGGTCTGGATTTGATAGTCCCAGAGGCTACAAAGTGAGTGCTTAACCCACCAAGCCATCTTGGCTTCCCAAAAAATAAGTAAAATTTTAAAGAGAGACAAAGAAGGATCCAGTACCCACTTGTGGATATTTATTGAAAGAAACCAAAAACACTACCGGTACTTTAAGCGGGCATGTGCCTCCATATGTTCATTCCAGAATTGTTTACAACAGCCAAACTGTGGAGGCAGCCTGGATGTCCATTGCTGGATGAATGGATAAAAAGTAGATGGTACATATATATAATGGAATATTGCTTGGCCACAGAAGGGAATGGGTTCTTGCCCTGCAAAGACATGAACGAACCTGGAGGGTACTGGGCTGAGTGCAGTACATCAGAGAAAGACAGATGCAATGTCATTTTGCTCGTATGTAAAATCTAAATAACTAAATAAACAAACAAACAAAACATAAACACATAGGTTCAGAGAACATTTTGATGGTTGCCAGATGGGAGGGGTGTTGGGGGGTGGATGAAAAGGGGGAAGCGATTAAGAAGTAGAAATCTGTGTTACACAGTAGTCATGGTGATGTGCGATATAGCATAACACATATAGTCAATAAAATTGTAATAACTATGTATGGTGTCAGATAGGTACTAGATTTGTTGGGGTGATACATGGGACGGGGGCTTGGGGAGAGGGTAAAAAAGGTGAAGGGTTTAAGATGTACAAACTGGTAAAGAGTTGCAAAATAGTCATGGGTATGGGAAGCAAAGCATAGGGAATACAGTGATCCCTCGTTTTTCGTGGTTAATGGGGACCAGAGCCTTCCGCGAAAGCTGAAAAACCGCGAAGTAGGATTTGCCCCTAGGAATGTTCGTGTATGCAGGTACAAGAAGAATGTTTTAAATATGTAAACAGTATTCATACTTTACTCATTTAAGACAAAAATGACAACAGTATATGTATTTACTTAAACGTGTCAGTGCTAATTAATAAGGTTAATGACAAAACCTTATACAGTAATAAACATGAGTCAACATTGCTTTCTGAGAGAGGCGAAGAGTCTTGTGTGGGTGGTGGAGGAGAGGTTCTCACTTGACTCGTAGAAGCTTTAGGCTCACTCGGAGACTCTTCTGCTGGAGGCGCTGACGGTAGAGCCGGGGGCTTTACCTTGGAGAGAAACATGGTGATGGGTAGCTGTTGTCTTTGTTTTTTCTTTTCCTTCAAAATTCCCCTGTACAAGCACATAACCCCGTCAACGCGACTGCTGAACTCGACAGCTCGAACCATATTGTCGTCAATGTCTTATGCAAATTGTTGCATCGCTCTTGCCATGTTGCACAATTGTTGCAGATTCTCCAGGGTGAGGCCACGCTTTTCAGGTTCTTCTTAGTCTTCCTCTTCGTTTTCAGTGAGGGAGGGGTAGCCTCCCTCACTGATGAGGTTAGGAAACTTTTCCTCTACGTAACGACAAGCAGCATCATTGTCAGCAGAGGAAGCCTCACCATACAGAAGCACATTTCTGAGGCCGTATCTTTTTTGAAATTTTTCGAACCAGCCTTTGCTGGCTGAAAAGCCTCGTCCTCGAAGAGGCGAATCACTCCTGGCAGCGCTAGTACTGGCCTGAGGTTCGTCAGCACCTTCTTCAGCCTCTTCATTGTCGTCATCGGGCAAGATTTGGTCGTAGAGAGCTTTGGTCTTTGTCCTGATCATATTAGTGTCCAAACTCACTGTCTTTTTCCTGCCATCAGCAATCCACAATGCCACTGCAGCTTCCATTTTCACAATTCTGTTATTCCACGGAGTTACCACACGTTTCGCTTCTTTATTGAAGGTGATTGAAGCAGTTTTGCGGATGTTTGCTTCCTCTTTCTTGATGGACCGCACTGTAGATTCATTCACCCCGTAATGGCATGCCACAGATGCATCACTTCTGCCCTCTTTGATCATATCTAAAAGTTTCACTTTTTCGCTGATGGTCATCATCTTCTTCCTCTTGGGCGCCCCGGAGGAAGCTTTCGCAGGGGCACAGCGCTTAGGAGGCATTATAAGGGCTTCATTAATAAAAAACGTTATCGCTTAAACAAAACAAGTTATCGCCAACACAACACTAAAATACAGTATGCGACAGTCAACATCATGGACAAGACTGGCGAGATACAACAAGAGAAGATGCTAGGTGAGGCTGCGATGATGCGCAGACAATCACCTCACAGGGATAAATCCACTCGGACTCTCATTGGTCGATGTCGCACCGGAAACCAATCGCGCACCTTTATGAGAGCCCGTGGGATGTACTCTGAGCCAACTCATCTCTTTGTTTGACATGCAGGGATCCTTCTCTCTCACGCATCCACATGAAACAACGCTCCTTTCCGCAATGTGGCTGTATTTTTTCATGTTTATTTTTTGATGAGTATTTTGGGAAAACCTGCGAAGCACTGAAGCCGCAAAACATGAAGCGCGAAGTGGCGAGGGAACACTGTATAGTCAATAATATGGTAATAACTATATATAGTGGCAGGTGGGTACAAAAGACTGTTCAGGGGGATCACTTCTTAAATTATATAAATGTCAAAACACTATGCTATATACTTGAAATTAATGTAAATTTAATGTTAAATGTCAGCTGTTAATGAAAATTTCTTAAAGGGGGTGGAAAGTGAAAGGGAATAACAGTTTCAAATTTCCAAGCATAAAACAAACAAGTCACGGCGATGCAATGTACAGCATAGGGAATATAATCCAAAATATGGTATTTGTGTCAGATGGTTGATGGGTTTATCATGGTGATCACTTCTTAAGGTATATAAGTGCTGAATAACTATGGTGTATACCTAAAATTAATACAATATAATATGCATACTGTATATTAGCTACATTTTAATAAAAATCTTTTTAAAATTCAAATATGATTATTAGGGATGCAAAGAGCTCTACAGCCTATGGCCTCCTGAAGTGAATTGCAACACCAATGCCCTTCGGATTAATCCTGAATCTTTGTAAAAAAAGGAAAACAATAATGACGTAATTTCAGTGCAATTTTAGAAACTAAAATGCAATTTTAATATGAAACTAAACAACCCATCTTTCCCTCCCTCCCTCCTTCCCTCTCCACCTCTCACACACATGCACACGCACACACAGACCCCCTAATTTTCTACACTGTGGACAAAAAAAAAAAAAGGGAGGGGGGGTGTTCTATGGAAAGTAACCTTACAGGGTAATATGGTCAAAAATTCTTCACTAGGCAGGTTCTGATGGGTAGTCATGCCCCATGTCTATAACTTCTTTAGTGAAAGGTTTTAAGCAAGCCCTGTGCATTTTTCTTTTGTTATCTAGGTTAACACACCTTTGAAATGCCAAAAGGAACACCCCTCAAAGACCATATAAACCCTCAAAAGAGCACATAATCTTGTTAACTACCCAATTCCCACCTCGCTTTCTCCAATCTTAATTTCAAATGCATAAAAGCTCCAAAACTGTTATTCTGCAGAGCATCTGAGATCTTGCTGCTGGTCATATGTTACAAATAAACTCCTATAAAAATTCTCTACAGGTTTGGACATTTCTTAGGTCGACAACATCAAGCTATAGTGAGGGAAAAAAAAAAAGAGAGATTGAAGGAAAAATGATTTTTAGTTAATTTAAAGACAGAAAAATTCCAGGTATTACTAACTGATACAGTTTCATCAACACTATACTAATATTTAAATTCTTTTTTTTTTTTTAACTCTCCACTCAAAGTTTGGAATCACTAGTACCACATGGCTATTCCAGAACCAATCTAATCTTCTCTGTATTTTTCTTTATGGCAACTGTTATTTGTGCCTGAGGGAATGCAGAAGGACCAATCTTGGCTAGCCATCACACTGTGTACTTGAAAAGTTTCACTCAGAGATTTAAGGCAGCTACCACTTTATTATTTGCAACTCTTTTTAGGTTATGGGGTCCATAAGTATCTTCAATTTAATATAGTCCTAGGTGCTTTAAGGTCTGCTATTTCCAAAGTCTCTGTAATTATTACAGATTTAAAGAAAGTATTTTTCAAGTATTCATTTACTTGTATTGAACAGGACCACCCCAAATCTATCAAAAGTATCTATTGGCCTTGGCAAGGCTTCTGTTACAACAGAAATACAAGGAGGATGGGGAGAGAGGACAGGAACAGGATTTGCAGCAGGAATCCCAGGTTTTACCTAGAGAAAACATATTTTTCTAAATCTCTTTAACTTCAGTAAACATACTAACAAGTTCTGATCTTGGAGGAGGAAGAAAAGTGGGAGGTTTAGCCCAGAGGAAAATGGGAAAGGGAAAGAGGAGAGCCAGAGTCAGGAGAAGAAGTAGGGAGGTAAGTGTGTCCCAACCTCCCTTCTTGGAAGGTGATCACAGGGTGAAAGAAGCATGGAGACCAGAAGTGCTTCTGCCATGCTTCTCACTAGGATTCTGGGGAAAACTGCTTGGCAGGCCACATTACACAACCCAAGTCAGTTATATCAAAGTAAACTGTGCTACAGCAAAGTCAGGCAGAACAATGGCTGAGTTTGTAGCCCTGTTCTCTGTACTGTTTCCATAAAATCCAGTAAATCCTACCTGGGTGGGGGTGGGATAGAAGTGAGCAGATGCAGATGAAGTGGGATGGGTTGAAGGCTGTAGCTGTGTCTGATAAAAGGGCAAGGTGACAGACACCACTACAAGGACTTCAGGGGACCAGACCACTAGACTGTGAGCAGGATGAGGAATATGACAGAGACCCAGAAGTAGGCATGCCCGCAACAGCCAAAGTGAAATGGGGCCCACCACAAGCACCACTAAGCATGACCAAGCATAACAAATAAAACAGGAGTTTACCAGCAAGAGTTTTGAGCAGCAACTCCAGGCAGGGAGGTCAGCCCTCAGCAATCTCCAATCCAGGCACTAGGCCAGAGTAGCTGCTCAGGGCAGAGCCAAAAAGGCTCTGGAGGTCATCGGGTGGGTCTATCTACTCCTGCACCACCCCCACCCCCACCACCACCACCCCACCCCACCCCGCCCCACCCCCAACCCCAACCTCACCCAGATGCCATCTTAGTGAAGAATGTGGAAAGAGAGAAAATATGAGAATCATTTTACATGTTTAAAAATGAGTATTAGGGGGAAGCCGGGATGGCTCATAGGAAGTGCTTGCTTTGCAGCCATGGGAACCAAGGATCGAATCCTGGCTCTGGCATGTGCAGACCCACATGCTGAACTGCGGTGAGCTTCCCATGTGGGAGGCCCCCAGCCCAGTTCCTGCCCTGCAAGGCCTTCGCCAACCTGTGTGGAACAAAACCACGTCGAAAACTGATGATGTATAGCTATGGAGACTGCAGCTCTGGGCCCTTCCCCCTCTGTGTCTCCCTTTATCAAAAACAATTTTTTTTTTAAGTCTTAGTCTACTTTCAATATCACTGGTATTTTAGTATCAGAGACAGGCCATCATAGCCTAGAGCAAAGTTCTAATGAGATAATGTGCTAGCACATAGTCAGAGCTCAAAAAATGTTAATTATCTTTGGTATTCTCTCTTTACTGGTACTCTTAAGGAAGTACTGCCAAAATGTAGCACTAAACCCAGGTGGCCTGAGGATAATAAGGCAAAATTCTGTTGAATTCATTAAGTACTTGTCTCTTATACTTGAGGCACTCCCAATTTTGGCATTAAAATATATTTCTGTCTCAGCTAAGGTGTGCCTGCTCTCTGCATAGGAGTTTGAGTTCCCCAGTCAGGCCAAATAATAGCATGTGAAATAAATAGTAAATTAATAGTAAACAGAAACACATGGATAGTTTCATTTTTTATAATCAAGCTTCTCTAAGAATTACAAAAACTTAAGAGCTTTTCCTACTTAATATTAATAACTAGAAAAGAAAAATAAAACCAATAGTAAACAAGTCAGCATGGAAAATTCAAACCCTAAAAAGTTAGCCTATATCTCAAATACTTCTTAATAAGGTCATGAGAACATTTCCTGAAATTCTTTAAGGTTCAACCCACCCTTTTATTATAGTAGCAGGAGGGATTTTTCTACCTCCTCCCAGATCCTAGAAGAAAGGTTTGTCTGTCTTGTTCCATCCTGAGGAATCTAAACGAAGCATCTGCTCATTTATGTGAAAACAGGATAAAACTTAGGGTCAAGAGCTGAGCCTTTGGGGGAAGTAAATATAAAAAGAGTGAGAGGATTATGGGAAAGGAGGAACTCCATAAAGTCTAGAAGAGAAAAACTTCATACTAAATGATGACCAACACAATGGTAAAACCTCTGTACTTCATGTGTATGAACTTGGGAGTTCATTACTGTGGATGGGGGATTGTCTAAAAATATTTCCTTTCTGTTAATAGAATGTACCTTTCAACTCAGCCAAACCCAATAAGCATAATTAAAAAGTTACTGCTATAAAATGTATCCCTGGTAGTTACCATAAATAGTAGTTTATTATTAAATATATTAAAACCTCACTAACATAGAGTTTTATAAAAATATACCAAAAGCCCCAAAGATATTTCCTTTATAATAAACACTTGCTTCACAAATAGAGTTAGAATTTAAAAAATTGAAGGGGGATTTTCAAATTTTTTTAAGAAAAGTTTTCACAAAATATTACTTTAAAAGTACCTGCATATGAGTACAAACTGATCTTCACATACATTGCATTTTATTGAAGAATAACCTGTGTTTTTAATAGGACAAAATGAAATAAAGGCATTAAAACCCTATATAAAACTTAACCCATAAGAATTACTCCGGGTGGTAGGAGGCGTAGGGAGGGGGAATCAAATACGTTGTGATGTAAAGAGAGCTGATTCTGGGTGGTGAGCACATAATAAATGCAATGCACAGACAATGTAATGTAAAATTATATACCTGGAAACAATATAATTGTTATCAACCAATCTCACCCAATAAATTTAACAATTAAAAAATAATAATAATATATATATATATAAAGAATTATTCAACTATGTTAAGCTACTATCCCTTCTCTTCTGAAATAAATACGTAAGTAGAAGATATATGTTTGGTGACCAGCTATACAGAAATTACTGAAGTGGTGACTCATAAGGTGATTGCTGCCACTGACTTAAATTCTCTAGGAAGGACTTCATGGTGTCCTGATTTTATAGTAGCTACCTAATCACAGAAAGCCCTCAGGATGCCCTCATACAATCAAAGTCCATAATTCATCTACTGAAGGGAGACAGCATTCCACTCATACGTAGATTAATCATACATGTCAAAGATGATGGTATTTACGTGAAAGTCACTGTAGCTCTTGTACAAGTTGGACGTCATGGAACAGTGGATGTGACATTTACTCTCCCTTACACAATTTCAGAAAAAAATGCTGAGGGCACCACCTTCACTTCTAGGCTGTTCAGGACTCACCTTAGTCCATACATATGACTGATAACACATTAAGATATCAGGCTAAAAATCTCTTTTTTTTCCATTGAAGTACAATTAACATACTGGATATTGTATTAATTTCAGGTGTACAACACCTGATATTTGTATATGTTGCAAAATGGTAACATATTAAATCTAATTATCATCCATCACTATACATAGTTACAGAATTATTTTTTCTTGTAATGAGAACAAATTTTTTTGTCTTTCACAGGTTTTGTACAATGATGTGAACTTAACAAATGCCTGTTAATTTAATAAATACGCAATACAGTTCTTACATATTTCTTAATGTATCTAGCTTAGTTTAAATTACTGTCCATAAAAATGAAACTATAATACTTACAACTATTTGCCAAACATTGTTGTAGAAGCTCATCTTCAGAACCCCTTTTCAAGAGCTGTGTTCTCCTTCCCAGAACATGGTAGGATGGACTTTCTAGCATCCTTCAATTTAGGCACGACCATGGGACTTGCTTGGACTGATGGAAGTGGAAGTGATATAAGGTCACTTCTGGGAAGAAGTCTTTAAAAACCAGGACAGAATATGCCAAGTCCCTTCCCCACTGTGGTAAGTGGCAATGTTCAAGTGGATGGAGCCTCTGTTTAGACTACCTGTTATTAGTTGAGCCCACAGAAAACACGCACTAGTCATGAACCATGACTGGGAAACAAATCTTTGTTTTTGTGGTAAAGCCCTGAGACTGGGATCTTATCTGTCACTAAGCCTACCCTCACTCACACAAGGTAGCTGAAAGAAAGATAGTGTTTGTTTTCCAATATTCTATCATTTTGATTTTTCATTAATCCAGGACCATATTAATTCTCCCTACATCATTTGCTCCCCACCTCTCCCAGAAAGCAAGTCATAAAATTCACTATCAGAGTTTTAGTATTTTTACAAAATGAAAAATTTACATATTCTTTTATTTTTTAAAATTTTGCTTTTCAAAAAGTCATTACTGGTTTAAAAAAAAAAGTGAAAAGGTAATTCAACCTTGCAAAACATACACAAGTATTCACCATTGCAGAAGATTCAAGTAATATCTACCTATAAAAAGTGAAAAATAATCAGACCTCTTACCCCAATTCTTCTATACACATAGATTTTTTTTTAAGAGAAAGAGGTATCACAAAAATAGTATACATATTACTTTGCAATTTGCCTATTTAATAGTCCATAGACAACTTTCCAGATAATAACTGCATAGGATGGCTATAACAATTTATTTAACCATGGCCCTACTGATACACATTTTTGGCTTGTTCCACACTTTCATTAAATGCAATGCTATAAACATTCTAGTAAAAAATCATGCTAATATTTCTGTAAAATTTATCCCAAGAAGCAGGCCTACAGAGTCAGAGGCATATACATTTCACATTTTGACAGGTTGTGTCTGTCAAACTGCTCTCCAAAATGATGGTATCAATCTATCATTAGCATATGAAAGTGGCTTTTCTCCCTAAATTCTTACAAAACTGGATGTGATCAATTTTCAAAAATAGTTATCAAGCTGCAAATCAAAAAATGGTGTTTCTTTTCATTTGCATAGCTTTAATTATTCTATTCCAACATTTTTGACTACCGGTATCTGTATATTTTTTTCAGAGAAATGTTTGCCTGTCCATATTTTTTCTTTTTAAATAGGAATATTAGATTTTATTAATTTGTAGAGCTTTTATATCTATTATGAATATTAAGACTTTTTTAAAAGATTTATTTTATTGAGAGAAGGTAAGGAACAGAGAAGAGACACAGAGAAGAAGGGGAGGGCCCAGAGTAGGCGCCATAGTTGTACATCATTAATCATAACATAGTTTTTCATTCCACACAGGTAAATGTGGAGCCGCAGGGCCAGGGGGTGGGGATGGAACTGGGGGCCACCAACATGGTAGGCGAGAACCTTCACAGCCATCCCAGTGGTTACCAGTTGCGCCACAGTTCAGCATATGGGCTCGCACAGGCCAGCGCTGGAACTAGATCCCAAGACCTTGAAGTTGCAAGGCAAGCGCTCAACTTGTTGAGCTATCCTGGCATCCTTGAATATTAAGACTTTTTAAATCAACTACAGTTGCAAATATTTTCTCCAAGACTTCATTTGTGAATACTGATTTCAACACAGTTTTATTTTTTAATTACTATGATTAAATTTGTCAAAATTTCCCATTATAATATCTGGGTTTCAAGGTGTAAATTAACTCCAAGCTTAACAGATCAACTATGAATATTTCCACAAAGAATACAATTAAACTTACTGTTTTTAGCACTTTAAATCCATCTTGAACTTATTCTTTTATATAAATGTATATATAACCCGAGTGCTAAGTCTTAAATAAAATAGTGCTCTCAAAATCCACCAACATAGCATCCAACATGCAGTATTCTTTTAATAAATGTTCATTTATTTTAATCCTTCCAAGTTCTACCAGTTTAGAGACAACAGACATAATTTTTTTTCTCAAAATATTTTCCATCAGAATTCCACATGTGTTCAGGGTAACAACAAGCCCCACCAACACAACTACCTTTCTCCAACCTCAAATACAACTAGGGTATAGCAGTATGACACCCACTGCTGGTTAATAAGTACGTGGGGGGAAGCCGGGATGGCTCAGTGGGTTAAGCGCTCACTTTGCAGTGCGGGGGACCGAGGATCGAATCCTGGCCTCGGCCCGTGTGCACCCATGTGCTGAACTGGGGAGTGACCCCAGTTCGGTTCTCTCTCTGTCTGTCTCTGTCTTTCTCTCTCACTCTGTCAAAAATAAATTAATTAATTAAATTTAAAAAAAATTAAAAAAAAAAAAAAAATGTACGTGGAAGTCACTGAGCTAGGCTTCCAGTAGGCCCTGTGATACAGAACAGCCTAGCTGGTGTCTGTCTTTTGACATAGGCCCTCCCCCTTCTTCCTGCCTGGAAGGCAGATGCAACAATGGCTGGAGAGCAGCCTTCTCCAGAATTCAGTGACAAGATAATCAGAGGATAGACGAATTAGGCAGCAGCAGTTTGGGTCTTTGATGGTTAATGGCTCTAACCAGTCCTGGAATACCTACCCGGTACCTGTGAACTTCTTATCACAAGAGAAAAATAACCCCTTTACTCATTTGAGACATTATTTACAAATCAGGTTTTCTGTTAAATGCAGCAGAAACATAACATCTAAACTACATGTCACGGTTCACTCAACATTTTTATATTCGTTTTAAAATACTTTCCATTTCCATGAACTGGGATGGTCTTTTGAAGAAAAGTTATGCCAGTTTGAAGGCAAGTTCTCCATTCACAGATATATAGTATTTAATTTGGAAAGGAGCAATCAAATCATTAAGCACTTCAAACAGAAATCCAAAAGTACCCTTAAAAAGTCAGTATCAGCAACATATAGTGTCACCTCTGCTAATCTTGGTATTAAATTACCCTTGTAAGGATACCACACAGCTCATTTTAGTTGTAACATAAAATTTTAGGGAAAAAGATTTTCAATGGAAAAAGAAAACACAGTGTTGAAAGGAACTCTTAACAATTCTACATGATTGAATTTTTAGTTTTATCATTAACCAATTCCCAAGAATTTGAGGTCACTTGCAGTTTTAAATGAAATTAAGAATTAAGGGAAGCTGGGATGGCTCAGAGGGTTAAGCATTCGCTTTGCAGCTCCGGAGACCGAGGATCAAATCCTGGCTCCAACCCAGGCGGACCCATATGCTGAACTGGGATGTGCCCCCAGTTTAGTTCTTGCTGGGGCCTATGCGGGAGGCTCCTAGCCTAATTCCTGCCCTGCACAGCCCCGTGCCCACCTGTGGAGTGAAACTATATGGAAAACAAATGCTGTCAACTGTGGAGACTGCTCTGGGCCCTCCCCCTTCTCTCTCTGGCTCTCTCTCTCTCTCTATCAAAAAACAATAAAAATTAATCTTTAAAAATAATTAAGAAAATATTCCATAGATACCCAGTGAAAGCTCTATCACTGTCCAAGATCAAATTATTCAAAGTATTTCACTAGATTAGGGAGGAAAAAAACAAGTTGAGGGAACTATTTAACCACTCTGCTACCAAGAAGGGCAGTCTCAAAATGATGGTATTATTTTAGTTCTCTCATTTCAGCTAGCCAGCCCTCTTACCCTAAAGAAGGAGCTAAAAGGCCAAGGGAAGCACATAGGTCCTCTCCAACATGGCAGTCACTTCACTTTGGGAGAAAAGAGAAGGTAGAAGATATAAACTGTACTTTCCAAGAGACTGACTATTTTAGTCATCTTTGCAACTTCCTGTTATCAGCCACCACTGATTCAACCAAGAATAATTCTCTTTTAAAAAAAATACCTAATCCTCCCCCATCAAAGTGACTTTCACATGGCAATAAATATGTTTAAACAGATTCTTCAACTATGAATGAACTCCTTTACTCAAATTGAACACCATCTTGATTTGCCTCTGCAGTAAGAAATGTACCACATGCTACTGATCACAATCTCTGTACCCTCTTCCTGCAATGGGGGAAGGAAGATGAGAGAAGAATTGGGTAGAATGCAGAGAAGTCAACAAAGAATAACAGTGCAAAGAACATCATATATATGGTCAACCAAAAACTTTGCATATTAACAAATGTCAACATAGATTCTGAAATCAGACATACAGCCACTACTCAAATTCAGTAACATAGGCCAGTTATTATTTATTTCCTTAATAAATGAACCATATCGCTTCTCAGAATTTAACACAACTTTTGAAATATATACCCACTGATTTAGGCAGAGTTTAACAAACTTTCTGAAGCGTATAGTCACAAAACAGTTTAAATTTCAATTCTAAAAGAACTTCTCTTCGAGTTGTTAATTTGTAAATAAAGTTCTAATCTATGTCAGCCAAGTAAAGAAGAAAATACCAGTGAGAATTTCAAAGCATTATTTGTCATAGGTAATCAACCACCAAATAATTAGAAACTGCCTAAAATGCATTTCAAAACACTACCTAAATTTAGTAATCCAATTCCTCCCCAAGCGGGAGGCAAGGTTGCACAAACACACACACACACGAACAGGAAGACCACTATTTGAGGAATCTCAGTATATGTTTTACTTCTCCTGGCTTGAATAGTGAAGTCATCATCTAATGATACTCATTGCATTTAAAGCTCTACAAGTCTCAGATCGCTTGGCAGAAAAATGGCAGTGACGATACTTCAGTTAGGATGCTCTCAACTGGAATAAGGAAAATTTATTCTCTGGTATTAAGAAGTTGAGCAGTAGGGCAGCTCCAGGGTTGGTTAATTAGCAGTGGTTTTCTTCCATCTTCCTCTTCCACTATATTCAGCTGTCAGCTTATAATCAGGTTACCTCCCCTTACAGTCATAAAACTGCTATAGCAGTTACAACAAGTAACATCCAGTCATGACAACAGGGAGCAGAAAAATAAAGTTATTTTTCTATGTGTCCCTTTCAAAAATGGAGGGAACTTTTCCCAGATGAACCTCCCACTCTTACCCCAGAAGACTTCCCCTTTCATATCACTAGCCAGCACTGGGTCACATGCCTATTCCTAAACCAACCCCTGGAAAAAGAATCCATTTTCTGTAACAGGCTTAGACTAATCAGAATAGTTGAGTCATGTGGGGTAGGGGAGGACCCCTGAACAAAACTGGGGTACAGCCATAAAGAAAGAATGAAGTAGGGGAAGCTGGGATGGCTCAGGGAATTAAGGGCTTGCTTTGCAGCCCTGGGAACCGAGGATTGAATTCTGGCCCCAGCCCATGCGGACCCATATGCTGAACTGGGGTGTGCTTCCCATACAGGAGGTCCCCAGTTTGGTTCTCGCCCCCCGGTTCAGCCCCTGGCTTGAGGGGGGCATGCCTCCCATGCGAGAGTCCCCCAGCCCAGTTCCTGCCCTGCGCAACCCCCGCTCACCTGTGTAGAACAAAACCATGTCGAAAACTGATGGAGACTGCTCTAGGCCCTCCCCTTTCTTTCTGTCTCTCACCTTTTCTCAAACAATAAAATAAATCTTAAAAAAGAAGAAGAAAAAGAAACAATGAAGTAGATAACTGGGCAGAAAATTTACAGTGTCCGGAACCCTTTACTTCACAGTACTGTAGTGAGAATTAAATGATAAAGCATGGAAAAATATATAGTAGAAATGCTTTACAGATTGGAGATTATTATTCATTCAACAAGAACGTTGTATATTGAGGAAACACAGTTCCCCAAAATCTCAATGATGAAATAGATTCATTGAAAAGAAAGGATATTCGCAAAACAGCAAACTGTAATGACCACCATTCAAATCATAATATGAGGTTCTGTACTACTATGGATATATGTATTTTTCATATATATACAGACTGACAATATGAAGCATCAGCAACAGGTTTATAGGCAATAGGTTTATAGCCAATATATACCTCTAGTCTATGTTCAACAATATTATCTGAACATGTATCAGACACATTCTAAGCACTGGGGATACCATAGTTAACAAAGCAAAATCCTCACGTTGTTCGTACTTAACTGTGTAACTACATTTAATTGTATAACTGCTTCTGAAGATAAGCATTCTTAGTCATCAACATATGTTGAACTCAAATGATCAGAACACAGGTAATTTTAAGTTAATTATAATACTTTGGTTTTTACTTTTTCCTTCCCATCCCACCCAAAAGTAAAATCATGAATCTATTAGGTTAAAGCAACCTAACTGTGGTTTTTACATTGTTGAAATTTGTCATTTGATATTAGAATACATTCTTAATTAAATGTGGTTATGTTATACATCATTTTAATGCTCATTTCTCACTTTATATTTTTTGCTAGTGACTTATTACTTGCTGTTTATTCTATACTTATTTTAGACTATGGAAATGATGTTAGAAAAAATCAAATTAGAGTGATTTTCTTATTTGAGCGCAAAATGGGTTGTAAAGCAGCAGAGACAACTTGCAACATCAACAACCCATTTGGCCCAGGAACTGCTAATGAACATACAGTGCAGTGGTGGGTCAAGAAGTTTTGCAAAGGGCGTCAGCTTTGAAGATGAGGAACATAGTGGCCAGCCTTTGGAAGATGACAACGACCAATGAGAGCAGTCATCAAAGCTGATACCCTCAACTACATGAGAAGTCGCCCACGAACTCAACGTCAACCATTCTATGGTAGTGCGGCATTTGCAGCAAATTGGAAAGATATAAAAGCCTGATAAGTGGGTGCCTCATGAGCTGACCAAAAATCAATAAAATCATCGTTTTGAAGTGTCCTCTTCTCTTATTCTACGCAACAATAATGAACCATTTCTCGATTACACTGTGACGTAAAATGAAAAGTGGATTTTATACAACAACCGGTGATGCCCAGCTCAGTAGTTGGCCCAAGAAGCCCCAAAGCACTTCCCAAAGCCAAGCTTGCATCAGAAAAAAAGGTCATGGTCACTGTTTGGTGGTCCACTGCAAGTCTGATTCATAACTTTCTGAAGCCCAGTGAAACCATTCCATCTGAGAAATATGCTCAGCAAATAGATGAGATGCACAGAAAACTGCAACACCTACAGCAGGCATTGGTCAACAGAAAGGGCCCAATTCTTCTTCACAAAAACTCCTGACCTCACTTCACACAACCAACACTTCAAAAGTTGAACAAATTCAGCTATGAAGTTTTGCCTCATCTGCCATGTTCACCTGACCTTTCACCAACAAAAGAGCACTTCCTTCAAGCATCTCCACAACTTTTTGCAGAGAAAATGCTTTCACAGCCAGCAGGATGCTGAAAATGCTTTCCAAGAGTTCGCCAAATCCTGAAGTATGAATTTTTATGCTACAGGAATACACAGACTAATTTCTCATTGGCAAAAAATGTATTGACTGTAATGGTTACTATGTTGATTAATAAAGATGTATTTGAGCCTAGTTATGATTTTAAATTCATGGTCTGAAACAATTAACTTTTGCAACAACCTAATAGGAAAAACAATGACAGGCAAACACCAATAGAACAAATGAATTAACTAGATTCCTCTTTGTTCTCCCTCCACCCATACTCTAATTATGGATGAATGCCAAAAAGCAGAATCATATTTCAGTTCTCATTTCTGAAAATGATACTTACAAAGGGCAAAGTTAAAATAGGATCAAAATCTATACGTTCTGAGAAACACGTTGCTAGGCAATTTTGTCATAGTGTGAATGAACATCATAGAGTGTACTTACACAAACCTAGACAGTATAGCCTACTACACACCTAGGCTTTATCATATAGCCTATTGTTCCTAGGCTGAGAACCTGCACAGCACGTTACTATGCTGAATACTAAGCAATAATAACACAATAGTAAGTATATGTATATCTAAACATAGAAAAGGCACAGTAAAAGTATAGTTAAAAGATTTTTAAATGGTACACCTATATTAGGGCACTTACCATGAATTGAGCTTGTAGGACTGGGAGTTGTTCTGGGTGAATCAATGAGTAGTGAGTGAATGCAACGACTTAAGATGTAACTGTACACTACTGTAGACTTTATGAACACTGTCTCACAAGCCCTTCCCCACTTCCTTCCAAAAGGGTCAGAAATAGAATATTGAAGCTGTCAGTGCTGCTCCATCAGAATAAATGTGGGCTGGACTGATTGGAAATACTGAAGAGAAACTGGCTGGGTACAACTTACAATGTGGATCACACAATAGTGACTGTCAGGAGGAAGTGAAAAGTGGCCTGAGAATCAGCAGAAACAAGAAATCAAAATGGAGAAATAAAGGAGCATAAGGGATTGTCATGGCAATGTGGTTTTGGCTATTGCATGTTGGAGTGGTGGTCTGATTAAGGAACTTTGTGCTATTCATAAAAAGACAGTGTTTAACATGGAGTGGTTATAGAACTGAGGACTCAATATTTTGACTTTGGAAATTTGTTTTTGGTTTCATTGACCCTATCCGGCAAAAAGGCTCTCTCTGGCATTGAACTGATGGACGATATGAAACTTATCTATGCTTTACATCATTACAACTTGAAAATATTACCAAAGTACTAGGACAGGCTGGCTCCACACTACCACAGACAGTTTTTACTAAAGTAGCAATGACACTTAATATTCATTAAGGTAACTCCTATAGATCTGTGTCCTTGTACAGGATCTTTGGTCCTCAACAAGGAGCGCCTAAAGATGTAAAATAAAAACAAAAACAAACAAACAAAAAAACCCACAAGAAATATATAGCAGTGTACTCTGAAGACCATCGGGCTACATGTGGAAGGGCTGTAGCGCCCCCTGAAGATGCAGCTCTGGGGGGGACAAGCTCCTCTGTGCTGAAACAGGCCAGTGGATAAAGGACTGGAATGTAACCTATGCACTCAAAATTGAGGTGTTCTGAGTGAGAGGAAATCTCTTGACAAGCCCCACAGATATTGCTCCTGGCAGAGAAATAAGAAAATCCTCCTGAACCACATTATCTTCATTTCTTCTATTCAACTCCATTATAATCTTAAGGGAAGCAGTCTGCTTTGGACTGAAATGTCGTTATACAGCACATAACTATAGTCTGAAAACAATCAAACACACACAAAATACAGATACCCAGAGAACCATAAGAACAAACAACATATGTTTTCCATGTTCAGTATCCATTAATAGATTTGACATTAGATTTTTTTCCAGGAATCTTACAAGTAAATGTTATACACACACCAATCCTCCCCAAGAACATTACTGGATGCAAAGAGGGTTTGGTTGCCTTACTTTCATATCTGCAAAGATAAGAGTTATATAATACCAAGGAGTCACACAAATTAAAAATGAGAATGAAATATATATGCTTAAACAAGTATTCATCACCTGGGTTCTAGCTTAAAAAATTTTCTGTAATAGTTTTATATAATAAATAAATAATACTTATACACATTTGAGGGGAAAATAACTATTTTTTAAAAATTACTGTTCAGCAGGTCTTTTAAAGATTAACCTTACTTAACTCCTTTAGAGATACTCAAGGCCATACCAACTTTTTTCTTTTTACTCAGAAAGATACATGATTTCCATATTTGTTTTCAAGTAGAGGAAAGTGTGAAAGCAAATCTTTGTGCTAACAAAGACACTCCCCCTGTTCCCATTAATGTGTGTAACACATAAAGTGACACCAAATGACAACTTCTTACTACTCATCCCTTAAATTTTCAGTATTAACTTTTTTCTTACTTCCCAAATCCCTAAAACTTTAAAGCCATAAAAATTAACAATGGAAGGAATTAAAATAGTTGGCAATTTGGCCAAAGAAGGCCAAAAAAGTTTGATGGCAAAATAGCAAAGATGATAAAATTCTGAATCCAACTCAAAGGACATTCATAGTTATCCTGCTGTTTTGAGAGAAATATCTATGCATTCCCATCTCCACGCATTCACCACCTTGACAACCAAACCTAGCCAAGGATTTCTTACAGCAGGAACTTATATTTGCCATTTTAAGTGCTACCCTCTGGGTTTGAGTATAAGTTAGAATAAAAGACAAGAATCATATGTGCCTACAATTCAATTCCAACTTTAATCAGCACTGATCAGTAAGGGCTCCTCTGGGGAGTTTACAAAATAGAATAAGAAACTAGACTTTCAGGGCTTGCTCTAAAGACTAAAGCAAGTCTCCTAGGACTTTCCCTTAGAATCACTTTAGCTTTTAAAAATAAAGATCAGGTTGCCTAATGCACCATATATGGATGCAAACATTTGACATCTCAGCACATTGGAGCAATCTCTCTGAGTGAATTTTTAAGGTAAAAGACAGTTGTCTTTTCAAATTCTATTTTTTTTCTTTTAATCACCTTTATGGTATTCTTTCTAAAATATTTTTCTATGTTCTTAAACATAAATTAACCTTTTTATTTTTGATGCCTTAAATACAGATGTCCCAGGAGTTACATACAATCTTACATACAGGGTTGCCGTTCTAACACTAATTGTCCCTAACTCTCATTTCGATTTTAGTTCTTATATCTATTTTCTATAATTTTTCCAACATCAACTGTCAGTTCTTGACTATATTATTAAGAACATCCCAATTAAGGGATTCTGGGATAGCTCAGCAGTTGAGCGCTTGCCTCACAATTGCGAAGTCTGTGGTTCAATTCCTGGCCCTGGTCCATGCAAACCCATATGCTGAACTGCAGTGCAACTAGTAACCACAGGGATGGCTTGGCACTGAAGGTTCTTGCCTCCCATGTGGGAGGCCCTCAGTTCCGTTCCCACCTCACACGGCCCCACATCCACCTGTGTGGAATGAAATTATGTCACAACTGATGATGTACAACTATGAAGACTGCTCTGGTCCCTGCCCCCTTCTGTCTCTCTCTCACATCTTTTCTCAAACAATAAAATAAATCTTAAAAAAAAAAAAAGAATATTCCAATTAGCTCTTTTCATGATCCTAACATTTTGAGGCCCAGGTGACAAAGTTTGTTAGAGTTCTATTCAAAGTAAACAGCAGTAAATAAAAGTCAGACTACAATGTACCATTTGACAGTTGTTACCAGGAAAGGATGCAACAGGTCCTTCAGAGGGGCAAGCAATGTTCAATTACATAACATGGGTGTTTTTTTTTTAATAGTGCACTTAACTATACATTTGTGTTTTATGTACTTTTCTTAACTTTGCAAATATTTAAAATGTAACATATTATAGGTAAAGCTGAATGAAGACACACTTTTACCCACTCTCATTCCAGCATGCACACGCACATGCACACACAGAGACATACAGTGACATTCATTAAGGTAAAAATTTAATTGCTTGCAATTATATTGGTAGATGACAACCAATCATATTTGTAGAAGATACTTCATCTCACTATTAGAGGAAATAAAAACAAAAGAAGAGAAATGAAAACCTAAATGTTCCCTAAAAGGGGAATGGTAAAATAAATCATGGTACTAAATGAGGTAGATCACTTCATTCTGATCTGAAAAATATGTTCAAGAATATACTGAATTAAATAAGCAAGTCGCATAATATAATATGCACATGTGTATGATCTTATTTGTATAAACATGAGAATAAATGTTACAATTTGTGAAGAAATGCATGAGAAACTATTAACAGTGGTGTACCCTCTAAGTCAGGGGTTCCCAACCTTTCTATACCCTAGGGCGCATTCTATAATATCGGTAGGGTGGCGGGCACCAGCTATTTCTAAGGATATTTATTATTGAACAAGAATAAAAAATAATAAAAATAATTTTAAAATAATAAATTTATTGTACAAATTATATACACACAAAGAAATATATACAAAACATAATACAAAGTAAATAAAAAACACACGTAGAATAAAATCATTTAAGAAAACATAAAAAAAAACAATCTGTCAGTGTGATCTTTGGCATTGCATTTCATTGGCCAGTGCCTCGTAATTAGGAGAGTATGACGACAACCCTGTTAGCAAACAATTATTAAGATGCTCATCGGTAAGTCGAGATCTA
>PVKE010021582.1:0-26375 GCA_004027555.1 Craseonycteris thonglongyai
TCTCTGTCTCTGTCTCTCTCTGTCTCTGTCAAAAACAATAAAATAAATCTTAAAAAAAAAGAAAAAAATATATTAGGAATAACATCTGGGAGGAAGATGACCCTGAAATTATTTTTAGTTGATTACAAAAGGTGATAAGGTAGTTATTCTTGCATGACTATGAATAGGTGTTAGAGCTTGTCAAAATGAAACTGGGCAGTATAGTATCAATTTTAGAAAATGGGAGACATTCGGTATGTTCAGGTACCATACCAACATACAGATGGTAGTAAATGAGGCTGTGGAGTTTGTCTAGAACAAGAGTGTGAAAAGCCATATGGTCCATGTCCACTAATAATTGGAGATATAGAAATTAACAACAAAATAGTAAAATAATTTTAAAGTCTCATCTTTCATACAATTTCAAGACTGACTTATGAGTACGTAATGATAAGAAGAGAGCCATGTAACTGTTAGCCAAAAATGCCCTGCTAACAATTTAGGGGCAATAATAAAGAGAATATTTAAGTAAGCAAAGTGTTAACCCGTGTTAAAATGCTACTCTGGTGTATTTTCTCACCCTGAAAGTTGCTTTAAATATATGTAACGTTCTTACTTCATTTCCTTACCCCCATTTCCTTTCCTTCTTGTTCTCAGGTGAACTTTATTTTATGAAAGAGAACTGTTAAAAGCAAAAAGAGAACCTAGAAGTTGCCTAGAGAAGAAGATAGGAGAAAATTAAACAAATCATTCACAGCCTCTACAGGGATAAGATTCATTTCAAGATAATGACTCCTGCTTTCATGAGAACCTAGAAACTTTATCTGCAGCCCTATGTGCCTTTTAGCTTCCAGGAGATACTCTGGACCCTATGAAAATAAGAAACTTCCATTCTTCACAAAAAAGAGCCATGCCAGTTGTCTGAGAAGTGAAGACCTCCAGGTATGAATAGGTGTCTCAGAATCCCTTTTAACACTAAAGCTAAAAATGTGTAACTTGTATTTTTAATATTAACTTATGAGTCAAAGAAGATAGTACATGATGTTATGGTCAAAATATTTTTTTAAATCACAAATCCCAATTTTTAAAAAGATGAAATCTAAGCTCATATTACTAAAGAGTATTCACCTGCATACACACATATATGTGTGTCCCTTTGTTATAACAAACAAAAGACAGTTACAAACTGATACAGAAAGTAGGTCATATTTAATTGGGTGGCACAAACATAAGATAAATGGACTATTCTCCTGTGAATCCTATAGAACACTTGTAGGCAAAACTTCTGAACTCACCCAGTTTGCTTTATAAAATAAAAGTGGGCTTGGCACTTCATTTTATAATCATTGTCTCACTGCTTTTTTCCACAAGTATCACAACTGTAGAGACTCGTGATATTTACAACTGTTTAATTTTGGGGAACAAGCCCCATTCATCACCTTTGATTTTCACATATTTCTAACTATTGATTCCAATCACTGAGAGAAGTAAATCAGAAGTACAGTGATGGTCAGCCTGAGAAACCCGGCACATGATACTGGCACGTGCATTTGGGAAGAATATAATCAGTTTGTTAGAAGGACAAAAAACACTCTAGCTTAACATTCATTTTAAAGCATTTGCCCCTTTTTTTTTGTTTATGCACAATTTTACATGTGTGGGGGTGTGTAGGGGTGTTTGTATTATATGTGTAGCAATCTTTAGCAAAATTTTTGGTTTAGAGCATTACTGGAGTAAAGTATATTTAACTGTTTAATAGACAATCGCCATACATACTTATTCTAATGTATTTCTTTCTCAACCAGATGATTAAATTCTTAGATAGCTACCATTTACAATCAACCTAATGTTCGTATCTTCCATCAAAATGCTGATTGTGATAAAATACTAAGGATAGCCAGACAAAATTTTGGGCAGAGATAGAGAATTAAGCAGTTCCTAATAACCAAGAAGAAGTTTCCTGACATATACGAGAGAACACATGGATAAATGGTTATAGTAAATGATTATAAACATAATTTTATCCTAAAGTCTCCTTTCCAAAAACAATTTCCTGTAAAAAACAAGAAATCAAGATAAATGTATGTAACAACTTTGTAAGTCATTTGTCCCTTTTAAGCCAAAAATCTTTAAATATTCATAACCTTTTGCCTGAGAATTCCAATAAGTGAATGTTTTCTGTAGAAATAATTTACTGAGAAAATAAATTCCTGAAAGTATTAATTAGAGTGTTATTTATAATAGAATAAATGTGAATAACCAAAAAACCCTAAGAGTAACAATTAAGTATGTTTACTACAAACACAAGCTAGAATATTATATTACAATAAAATTATTTTTATAATAATATTTGTAAGTATGGGACAAATATTGGCTTATAAACAAATAAAAATGTATAGTTAAACATTTAAACAACTCATTTACATGTGCAGCAGGATACCTATATAAGAATATTTATAATAGCCCTAAACTGGAAATAGCTCAAACATCCATAAACAATAGGATGAAAATTAATTGTGGAATATTTAGACAAGGTAGTGCTATATAAAAGGTAAATGAAATGTAGCTATAAGCAATAACACACATGAAACTCATTGATATAATGTTGAACAAAGGTATAAGATACATATATTAATAGTAAGATATAATTATATAAAGTTAACTTAGAGAAGTATGTATAGGCAGTAGGCAAAGGAATGGGAAAGGAATAAGTACAGTAAAAAGAAGGACATGATTATTACAAGGTCAAGACAGTGATTATCTCTAAGAAGAACAGACAGGGTACAATCAAGGAGTTAAATCACATAAAGGTCTTCTATGATGTTAACACTATAGTGACCTGGGTGGCGGTTACGTAGATAATTATTTTAAATTCACTGTTTTCTATGCTTTCATAACTGGTATGACATATTTTACAATACTAAGTGTTTTTAAAATGAATTCAGAATACCTAATATTTTCCCAACTCTAGAGAATAAGCAGATAATAGAAATTGAAATAGGAGTTGGAGGACAGATAGAATGAATACAAGTAAATAAGGGATGAAAGGAATTTCCAAAGAAAGTATTATATGTGGCTAAAAGGAAAGATTTAGGGTAACAAAATAGGCAAATTGGGCTGTATTGATCTGTATAGGAAGGAGAATAAAGGGAAATGAAGCTGGAACATTATAGTCAAAAGAAGCCCTTGAACACTTGAGGGAATTAGTTACAACCTTGGGCATAAGGTGATGGTATTTTATCTAAGTAACTGACCTCGGTTATACCTTTGTTTTCCTATTTTGGAGATGCAAAGTCAGTATACCTTTGGGATTTGGCTGCAACATATTGAGCAATTTCCTCTTTCCAGGACCAAGAGCAGTTGAATACATCCACTTTCTAACACCACGGAGTTCTGAAATCCACCAACTCCTGTCTATGTGTCTCAGTCTCTGAGATCAAAGTTCAGCTTTTGTTTTGTTTTTGTTTTGTTTTTTTGTTTGTTTGTTTCTTTAATATATATTTTATTTATTGATTGATTTTGACAGAGGAGAGAGAGAGAGAGAGAGAGATACAGAGACAGAGAGAGAACTGAACTGGGGGAGCTCCCAGTTCAGCATATGGTTCCGCACAGACCGGGGCCGGGATTCGATCCTCAGTCCCCGGCGCTGCAAAGTGAGCGCCCAACCCACTGAGCCATCCCGGCTTCCCCCTTTTTTTTTTTTTTTAATATATATTTTATTTATTTATTGATTTTGACAGAGGAGAGAGAGAGAGAGAGAACTTTTGTCAATGGTATACTGCTGTTTTGTCAGTTCCTATTCCAGAGAAAGGCCTAAAGTGGTTGAGCATTTCAAATTATAACTACGTGATTCACTTTCCCCACCTCCATACTCATCTGCCCCGTGCAGACACCTTTACTGCACTTGGAACTCAGCACTCAATATAGTCAGTCAGATTCTTGGTAGCTAGCACTCATCTCCCTGAGAGCTCCTGCTATCCAGGCCACCGCACCAGTTGATATGTGCCTCATGCCTCCTCCTCAGTAAGCCTGGCTGTAAGAAGTATGGACAAATTCCATGGTTTGTTTGCATCCCCATTTCCAACTTTAAAAACAGAAATTCGGGATGCCAGGATAGCTCAATAGGTTGAGCGCTTGCCTTGCAACCATGAAGTCTGGGGATTGAACCCTGGCCCCAGCCTGTGCAAACCCATATGCTGAACTGTGGTGCAACTGGTAACCACCAGGATGGCTCAGCAGTGAAGGTGCATGCTTCCCATGTAGAAGGTCCCCAGTTTAGTTCCACCCCACTGCAGCCCCACATCCACCTGTGTGGAATGAAACTATGTCACAACTAACGATGTACAACTATGGTAACTGCTCTGGGCCCTCCCCCCTTCTCTCTGTCTGTTTTTCTCTCACCTTCTCTCAAACAATAAAAATAAACAAACAAACAGAAATGACCCTTGTTTTTCAACAAATAACAATGAGGAAGAAAATCAACTGTCACATACATGAAGAATTCATGAGGGGAAGCCGGGATGGCTCAGTGGGTTAGGCGCTCACTTTGCAGCCCTGGGGACCGAGGATCGAATCCCGGCCCCGGCCCATGTGGACCCATATGTTGAACTGGAGAGTGCCCCCAGTTCAGTTCTGACCGGGGTGAGACCCCGGCCCAGTTCCTGCCCTGTGCAGCCCCAGCCCACCTGTGGAATGAAACTATGTGGAAAAACCAATGATGTGCAACTATGGAGAATGTTCTGGGCCCTCCCCCTTCTCTCTGTCTCTGACTGTATCTCTCTCTCTCTCTCTCTCTCTGTGTCAAAAACAATAAATAAATCTTTAAAAAAAAAAAAAGAATTCATGTTATGTTTTTTGCTATTTTTATACTAAAATAATATCCTTACTCTTTTAAGTAACTGAAAAACTGAATATCTATGTTGCAATTATCAAGTATAGAGTATTTTTTAATAAAAAAATAAATTTGATTTTCATTGTTCATGAAAAGGAACATATAATCCTTAAAATATGCCATTGCAATATAACTTCTGCTTGATAAAAAATAAAGATCTAAGACTTCATTTCTAACGACCTATAATGTTCTATTCATCACTTGTGATGAGTCATAGACCACATTCTCCCTTCCCTTAAGAAAAGAGAGTCTTCACAGCACCAAAAAAAAAAAAAAAAGAAAAGAAAAAAGACCATGAAGACATTTTTTAAAGTCTTGGGTGGTTATATTCTAGCTAAATAAATTATTTCTTGATTTTAAAAAGAGTGGAGTGTTTTGTTTTCAGATACTTTTTAAAAAATATATAATACTTTCCCATTATGACAGTCACAAAAGAAGGTGGGACACAGCAATTAAAATAGCTTTGGTTATAAATTATCCCTCCAGAGGCTGTGATTTGTAGTGATACATCTGTTTTCACCAACAATGCTTGTAATAACATTACATTACTGATTTTTTCTTCTATGTAAATATTTGTTCCAATCCAGCTTATCCCGAGTTACTCCCACTGAAGCGGCTCGATGCACATGCCTTAGAAACTTCAGTTTTTTGAAATGTTTGTGTTCTCTAGTTCCTAAGCTTTTGCATGAGTCAGTGAGCAAGCAAGGGATCTGTCAGCTCTGAATTATTGTTTCATGTGCTGCATGTTATTAGAGTATAATGTTTGCTTCTGGCTGTTTTCTGCACAAAACTGTAAATCAATTTTAGTTTGTAAATGGGAATATAAAAGAGGATCTACCTGTATTTACTTAAGTATCAGTCAAGATCCTTTGACTGCAGATAATTGACAGTTACTCAAATTAGCTCAAGTAGAGAAAAAAACAAACGAACAAAAACAAAAACAACAAAACGGAATCACGGGTATCCTCAGAGGACAGGAAAGATATTAGGAACCTTGGTGGAGTTCTCATAACTTCCTTTATGTACTTTTCTCTCTGAAAACTGGCTTCCTCTGCTTCAAAGTACAAATAGGAAAATATGAATGTCCCACGCTCCTGAATTCTATGAAGTTCCAAATATTTGTAGAAAAAATTTTAATTCAATTTATTGGGGTGACATTGGTTAGTAACATTTGTAGAATTTAATTGTACTGTTTCTTGGTCTGTGGTTTCAATTTGCAAGTAAGAGGAAGGGGTTGCCATAATCCCATCGCAGGGCAAATGCTGGTCATTACACCTCAAAATAAACCTAGATGCTGGAGAGCAACCCCTTTAGATTAAAAAAAGAAATGGTTTAAATATGTCTACTATTAGCTGTCTAGTCCCAAACTAGCCTTTTTGTTTCTTGAAATAGAAATCTACTACCTTTGGTCTCAATCTGCATTCAGGCCTAGAGTCTGAGAAGAGGTCCATGAGTCTAAACAGATATACTTTGTAGTAATTAGGCCCTTTAAGAGAAAATACAAAAGGCTTGCCAATATGCTGGGTGATTAAGTTTCCTACAGTAACTTTGGCATCTACGATGTGTAGCTATGAGCATTCAAGGCTGCTGCTTCAATTCTCATAACCAGGCTCACTAAGAAGGTAGACAAATTGAAGCAAATGCCTCGAATGTACAATACAAGGAAGAAGCTGTGTCAGTATTAGGCAAAAACAATGTGCAATTCATTCCTCCTATTAAGGAGCCATTTCTCCTTCAGGCAAATTATTTCACCAACGTATGACAATGAAGGGCTTCAGTCAGACCTTCTTGACAAATGTGACATGTTATTGGCCAGGTGCCATTATTTTAGAAATAAACACAAGGCTTTTTTATCCAAGCTTTCTCACCAAGCAACCTGGAGAGAGAACACACAGTTCCATCATTCCCAGATTATCTGATGTGAAACTTCAGAGGATTTCCATGTGGGACCAAAAAGAAAAGAATTGGAGCAGGAGAGGAGAACTAAGACTTACAGAGAAGAAAGTCGGAGATGAACTTAATTAGTGGCAAGAGATATTGACAATACATGTACTATAGAAAGGGAAAATTAAAAGATTATCATCTTAACCTTTTTGTTCTGGTTTTTATGAAAAAGCACTAACTCAGAAGCAGACAATTCAGAAAATGAAGCCAGGTCATCCATACAGCAAAGTACTTCTACTGGAAAAGCATAGTTGTGTATGTGCTGCTTAAAAATACTGGAGCATATTTAACAAAGTAAACATATTTTGATGGCAATGAAATATAAAGGGTGTCCCAAAATTCACGCAAGATTTGAATTTTGTGTCATTTGTGCGGTAAAGTGTTGCCAACAACAAAAAAAAGACAGCGTGACAGCTGACAGTTCAGGGTTATTAAAAGTGAAGCACTACATGAAAGAACAATGCATTTTCATTGTTAAGCAATGAAAATTTACAATTTTTAGTTATAAACCTGTGTTTTCTATCAAAATTACTTCTTGCATGAATTTTGGGACACCCTTTATCACATGAATAACAGGATGAACTTAAGAAAATCATCTTTGCTTTGACTACAAAATTACAAGACATCACTCAACAAAGTATTCTTTCTATTTTTTGTTTTTTTTACTTTTTTAATTTTATTTTTCAATTACAGTGACTTTCAATATTTTATTAGATTCAGGTGGACAGCATGGTGGTTAAATATTTATATAACCTATGAAGTGATCCCCCTCTAATCTTTGAACTAAAGATTGTTATCTGGACTTCCCATCACCGCTATTCCATGTCTTCCCCCACCTGCCAAAGTGGTACACTCTCAAAGTTGATAAGATGTTGTATCCTATAATGGTAATTAAAGTCTTCCCTGTTTTGCCTAGAGATTTACTCTAAAAATGGAAAACCACAACAAATATTTCCATTGTATTGATCAAATACGGTTCACTGAATAGCAAAGTCCAGTGCTGGATTGGATGCTCTCATCTGGGATTGCAGTCTATTGCAGTCTTGACCCATGTGTCCCAGGGTTCAAGCCAATTTCCTTTTTCATACTCCTGGCAACATCCCAGGTTGGCTCATACTTGAAGAATGCTTTCTTTGTATAGTTTAAAATGTTTGTTTCCCTGTAGTTTTTTACCGTTTTTTAGTTTGGTTTTGTTTTTTTGGCGATGAAGAAATGTTTGACTCCCAGATCATGTTATTAATTTCCTCCAGCTTCTAAGGCCATCCATCTATTGCTTAGAATCCATCCCATTCCGTTGGAACGCTTTTTCACTCCTTATTCTGATTTGGAAGATGGGTCTCCCATTTGGACCATTGTTGTACAGTTTATTAAATTGTGAGTAACCATTCCTTTTCTTTCGCCCTTAAGGCATCCTGTACCCATTGTCATTTCCTAAAGTTTGTACTCTTTTTTATTTTGTGAATTCAGGAATTTCTCATATATTCCTGAAGATTTTCATGTTTTTAAGTTCTTTACTGTTCCTTGAATTACCGGTATCTATTTTCCTGAGAGTCAGCTTTTCATTATATCTTAGGCAATTTCGGTGATATTGAAGGCTTTTGGTGAACAATGATTTGTAGTTGCTCTTTTACCTGAAAAGATAAGGCACCTGAAAGATAGACCTGCAAGTTCGCATTTGCAAGCCGAGCTCTGGGGCAGGTGACCTGATGGGTAGAAGTCAGCCATCCTGCCCAGGCCCGCGACTGCCACAAAGGTAGTTGTGCTAAATATGTACCTGCAGGTCCTTGAGAACTGCGGAGGTCATGATGTACAAGTGGGGGGAGTTCCTGCGCAGCTGCCGGGCCAGGTTGAATAAGATGACCGACGTGCACATGAGTACATGCGGACGGAGCAGTAGGAGCTGCGGAACAAGGCTGAGCACGGCAGCCATCCCTCCAGGCCAGACAGACCGGTTGTCGCCGCTGTCAGTTTGCCCAGGACCTCCATACAGTGCCTGGTGCCAGGACCTCCATACAGTGCCTGGTGCCAGGGCCTCCATACAGTGCCCGGTGCCAGGACCTCCATACAGTACCTGGTGCCAGGGCCTCCATACAGTGCCCGGTGCCAGGACCTCCATACAGTACCTGGTGCCAGGGCCTCCATACAGTGCCCGGTGCTCAGGACCTCCATACAGTGCCTGATGCCAGGGCCTCCATATAGTGCCCGGTGCCAGGACCTCCATACAGTACCTGGTGCCAGGGCCTCCATACAGTGCCTGGTGCCAGGGCCTCCATACAGTACCTGGTGCCAGGACCTCCATACAGTACCTGGTGCCAGGGCCTCCATACAGTGCCTGGTGCCAGGGCCTCCATACAGTGCCTGGTGCCCACCTCCATACAATGCCCGGTGCCAGGGCCTCCATACAGTGCTCAGTGCCCAGGGACCCACCCCTCGACACACAGAGAAGACAGACATGGGCGGAATCCATGAGCAAGTTCGACAGGGCAGACCTCATTCCCTAGTAGCACTCAAGTCAGTAGCCTCTTTCTTGCAACACCAGATAGGAGATGAAGAACAATGGCAGTGGGACAAAACCGAAAATCAGAAATACCGTATTTTCCGGCGTATAAGACGACCGGGCATATAAGACGACCCCCTAATTTTACAGTTAAAACATAGGTTTAGGCCTATATTTGCTGTATAAGACTCTTAAAATTAGGGGGTCATCTTATACGCCCGGTCGTCTTATACGCCGGAAAATACGGTACCAATAGGGAAAAAAATCACAGTGCTAGAATACTTTAAAAAGAGAAAGAGATTACACACTTGAATACTAGGCAGTGATAAGAAGAGATGAAGTACAGCCATTTGTGACAACATGGATGGACCTGGAAACCATTGTATTGAGCCAACTAAGCCAAGCTGAAAAAAATCAAACAACATATGATACGGCCTCACTCATAGGTGGGATATAAAACTGAAAGTAACAAAGAAACAAGAACTCATGGACACAGTCAGTAGTTTAGTGGTCACCTGAGGGTAAGGGGGAGGTGTGGAAGCTGAAGGAGCAGGGAGGGACCATCAAATACACCGTGATGAGAAGAGAACTGATTGTGGGTGGTGAGCACATAATGCAACACGTAGACGGTGTAATGTAGAATTGTACACCTGGAACCCATGTAATTTTACCAACCAATGCCACACCAATAAACTTAATAAAAAAAAGAGAGAAGAAAGAAAGGGAAGGAGGGAAGAATGAAGAGAAGGGAAGGATACAGAGGGAAGGAAGGGAAAAAAGGGCAGGAGGGAGGGGAGAAGGAAGGGGCAAACAATGAGAACCTTGCATTATTGTTTTGAGAAGTCCCCTAACCAATATCAATTTGGCCACTTCTCCCTTTATTATGCCCCACTTTATAAAATGTGGCCTTAATCACTTTAGGCAAGGAAGTACAATTAAAATATTTGATTTTCTAAATACAGAGTCCAGTAATTCCTGAGACCCCTGTCAGAGTTTCTGAATAGAGATCATGACTACTCTGTGAAAAGTATCCATTAGAAAGAGCTCATTTGCTACTTTGATTGTTGTAGACAGTATTTACGTATGTTGTGCCAGGCAGTATCAAGGTGCTAAACTGTAAAACGAACAGTGTTCCATGTGTGCTTTGGCTGCCCTGCACAGGCAAATCAGGATACCTGATTCAGATTATATGTTACCCATGTCTTTCATCCTAAAATGCTGTCACTGTAACCGCTGAAGTATAAGATAATGATTTTTCAGCTCATAGGATTTTTCAGCTTCTTATCCAGGACAAGGTTTAAATATTTTGTCCAGTGATAGAAAATTCTGTCACTGTAAGAAGCTCATTTCCTTCCCACTCCCCACACCAACAACCTCACTCCAGGACAACACAGAGGAAAACTGATCAGCTCCATCCTGGCACAGAGAATTCATTCCCAGTGAAATGGTAGTAAAATGAGAGGTTTGCACAACAACATTTTATCTTCCTTCTATGTGGTATTACTGCTGGGAGATCGCATTGAATCCAATCTTCCCAAACTCTTTGAAAAACATTCTGCCACAAAAACTGTATTATCTTCCTACCTGACCTGATTTTTTTTTTTTCTAGAACTAGAATCCTTGTTATGGGCTAAGACACTATTTCTGTTGCAAATAAACTGTTCTTTTTTTCTCATATAAAAATCATTATACAAATGGGAAATATTGAGAAATGGTTTTTTAAAAGACTGGTATTTGTAGCAACTGGTTTCTGGACTAGTTCTTTGTGAGGGAGGGTCATATCTCATTTATCTTTGTATCTCTAGTTTCTAACACAACACTTGACACACAATAAAAGTACAACAAATATTAATAATAAAGGAACAAAGGAACTCCAAATGAAGTATCATGTAGGAAGAGGAAGCCATCCAATACGCTCCTGTTAGACAATGACATCATTTAGGAAGGTAACATCCAGTTTGAATTGAGTTTGTATATTTCCGTTCTAATCTGGACCAATATCACAGAAATAAAAACAGTACACTTACAGGGGTACCTGATGTTGAAATTGGTTAGTTAATCCTGGGTTAAGTATGAAGAAAGTATTAATGAGGCATTCAAACTAAGCTTACTATGACCTGTATTAATAACAGATGGAAAATAATCCATCTAACAACTGAGGACATGTTTCAATGGGTCAAGGTACATCAATGACACAATAAAATATTATGCAACTACAAAAAATGTTAATTTTTAAAAAGTTTTCAGTCCCATGATGTATCAAATTACTGCAAGCTATACTTCAGATCCTATTCGCCTTTTAGCCTTGCCTTATTCTTATTCTAGCTCCGCTGCAGTGACCAGCTTTGCATAATTTCTAACCGAGTCACATGAGCTCAAACTGACACAGGGTGATACCCAATACATAGCCTCTTTTTTTTTTAAGATTTACTTTTATTGTTTTACAGAGAGAGAGAGAGGCCCAGCGCAGTCTCCAGAGTTGTACATCATTAGTTTTTTATATATAGTTTTGGTCCACGGGTAGGCAAGGGAACCAAACTGGGGGCACACCCGAGTTCAGCATATGGGACTGCACAGGCCAGGGCCAGGATTTGATTCTCAAACCCTGGGGCTGCAAAGTGAGCACTCAACCCACTGAGCCATCCTGGCTTCCCCATAGGCTCTTGCCTTGTGCCCGAAGGCTTCCCTCTGACACTGAGGCATGGCTCGCAATAAGGACTGCTCACACCACGTGCACAAGGGAGTTAATATTTCGGAAGGCAAAAGACCTAGAAAAAAGAGCAGCTGATGGATAAATTACTCCCCTTTTCTCCCCCGTGATTGACAACTCTATAACATTCATAAGCCTTCCTGGAGAATGCTTCCATAAGACAGTGCTGAAACATTTTTCTATTGGTTCTACCCGCTGAACTTACCTTTTTCTTATTCTTGCTGTCTGGATTGCACTTCCTGATGAAATAGCCGTGCACAAGCCTTCCGCTCAAGCTCTGCTTACTGTAGAAATCAGGTCAGACATTTTAAATGGTCCTAGAAAGTATATTTTCAGACCAAGATTTTGGAGCTGGAAGACCCAGTTACTGGATAGCAGCAAGCATTTTGGCTTCATATGGGCAGAGATGTATTACTCTCCTGCTCCCTATTATATTATAATCTTCAAAGTCTTTGATCAATGTAGACATTTGTGTGAACTTCAAAATGGTCCATGAATTTGACAGCATCCTACTTATTTGCGTTGGTGAGCAGTAAGAGATGAGTATGGTCACACCCTCGTGAGACACATGTCTGTCAGTGGGCTAGAAATAGGATCCATGAGGCCTCAGGGTGAGCACATTAGTGAGACTCTTCTAGATCTAGTGGCCTGGGGCCCTTAAGACAGCAGACATGGTTGCACCTTGTACTTCATACCAAGAATGGAGACAAAGCACTTGGCACTCTCTGGATTTTGAAGGAAGAGTATATTATACAGGTGTGCTCAAACCCATGTATTTGGAGACTCAGATAACTACTTATTTTGAATGGCACTTAGAGTAAGAGGAATCTTTAGTACAAGCAAGCAGTGGTATATGCTCACCTGCCACAGGGACCACCAGACCAGCTATTCTGATTGTGCCAGAGGTCTCCATGGTAGGTCAGAATGCTGAGTGGAGTCTCTGGCAAGCCCCAACAGGGGGTGCATAGTGCAAACCCCTAGAGTTACGAAGCAAAACTAGGTCTTCAAGCACAAACACTATTCTGTGTTTAATCAATAGTTCCTGGGCTCTTCTAGACACTGAGTAACTGTGGTTTAGGGATTGAAAGTGGTTGAGGAATGACTCATTGTGAACTGAGTACTATTACCAGATCTGAGTTATAATGCAGGATAGCAGGGCAGGGTTTTGCTTTATTATACCAATTATATTTTAGGGGGAATGAGCCTCGGTAATTACAAGGAGAATGAGTAACAGGTGACCAGACTTTCATGTCAATTATCTCTCTTATACTAACATCTTAACTTCAACTCACACTGATGCCTATGTGGGGGTTTTGTTTTTACCGTGATCAGATAGAGGGGAAAAGACCTTGGGCCTGGTTCACAGGTGGGTTGGCACAATAGGAAAGTGGAGTCCTGCTGTGTTAAAAACCCCACACCAGGTGGCCTGAAGGGACAGTGAGGGATCTGTAAGCACTGTTAGATTCTCCACTTTCTACAGAGGGAGCAGTGGCCTGAGGTTCAAATACATAAGGATTTCTGGGCTCTGATAGATTTGAGGGGAAGATAATAAAAGGCCAAGAAGGAAAATAAAAGGTTGGGAAATTCGGGACAAGAAAATATAAAAGAACGCTAAGAGATCTGGGTAATACAAGGAGTTTACTGTATCAGACCAAGAGGTGCTCCAGATTCTGTCAGCCATGACTGTCTCTTGTTCTAGCTGCAAACCACAGGGACAAGGTGTGTGTGTGTATGTATTCTGACCACATTTATATTGACGCAAACTAACAGCTTCGTGCCTGCACTGTGCTCTGTTGCCTGCTGCCTGAAACTAGCCTGTTGATAACTGGATTTGGGACACAATCAGATTCCACTGAACCCCATGTTGTACCTAAGCACATACAAGGCAAATATTTAGGGGGATTCATAAGCTGTGGGGGAACTGGCTGGTAGGAAATAGAGCCAGAGTATAAATGTTCTCTCTTTCTCCCTGGATGAAAAGTCCAGACACAGTTTGTGAATTTCCTCACATGATGGACCTCAAGACCATGTAATCTGTGAACTTCCTATCAGTCAGTTTGCCATCATATCTTTGCATTAGCTCTCTCTCCTGCTATACTTCCTGTGCCCCTCCCTGTCCTGTTCCCTAGATAAGACTCCAAAATAAAGCTCCAGGCTATGATTTCTGAAAAAAAAGAAAGGTTTCAGACACATGGGAAAATCATCATGACAGAAAGTTATGTGACAATAGTAGGAAGCAAAATTTTATATCTGAATGACTCTAGCTTTGTAAAAAATTGATGTTTAGAAAAAATGTTAAGAATGATATATATACAGAGTATTAGCGAGTATTATTTCTGGCAAGTAAGATTAACTATGGTTGTTTATTTATTTTATATTCTATAGTTTCCCAATTTTTTACAGTGAACGTATGTTACCCTGAAAGCCTAAATGAAGTAATTCTACAGGAAAAACTATCAGCAGGTTCCTGTAATAGAAAGGGGCACAAGGGCACAGCCGTGGTATGATTCTAATTTTCACAGGAAACAAGTATGGAAGTCAAAACCAAGGAAACTCCAAGTAAAATGCCAGAATCTATCAAAGGAATAATGATCTGTTTGGTTGTTATATAGTTTACAGAGGTCATCTTATCTGAGGGGCAATATCTAATAAAGCTACAGTATAATGAATATGTTTCCCAATTGAAAATTAAACAACATCTATGAGTGTGAAGTAGAAGATGCTCATGAGGGCCATGGGACAAATTATTACGTAGACATTTGAGAGAGTCTTGAATTCCTAGTCATTGAAGTTATGGAATACAGGAGAAGCTAATTCCCATAAGGAGAAGAGTATGATATAGGTATAACAAAATAAAAAACATTACTATATTAGCCTCTGTCAAAGAAATAAATCTTCAGAAGTGAATTGGATTTAGAGTGTTGATAAAGACTTGAGGACACAATATGAGACTACAAGGGACTAATAGATGGGCAAAATGGTTCTTGCTTCACATGAGAAGAAGAGGAATTTTATGATTGCTCAGAGGAAAGAGTGGAGATGTGAAGACTTCATTGGCAGAAACAAGATGAGAATGAGTGAGGAACAAGATGGGCAAAGACAGGGAATCTCATGCCGACATTTTCTTTGAACCTACAATGTCTCTGGAATCCTGGAAGGCTGCATGGGAATGGATTTGTTGTAGAACAATAAAGAAGGATTCAATTTTTGAACCAGCTCAGTTTGTTGCAAAACAGAGAGGGCACTCTAAGACACAGGGGTACAGAAGCAGAGAGAACTGAGAGATTAGCAGAGATGGGACCTGGCTGTGGGCCGTCTGTCGCAGGAGGTAGCACTGGGAGGATGGGCATTGGTTGAAGGATTCATGTCAGTGAGCTGTCATGTTAGTCAAAGTAAATTTGGGGTCATGATGGTCAGAATGAAAAGACTCAGCTAGAGTGGATGGCCAGGGAGCAACCTGAGGAAACAACGTACCAGAAATGATGATGCTCCCTTGATTCCTTCTTTATCACCATGCTGCCTGTCACCCTTCTGACAGATTTGTAAAGTAGAACCAGAATAGCAAAGTAACCAACCTAGAGGAACTTCTTACAGCCATTAGACAATTCATTATAACATGGAAGTCCATTTAAAATATACAGTTCTAAAATAAAATGTAAAGCACTCAATGATGCTGATGCTAATTTTACCCACAAAATCAGACAGGACTACAAAAGTTCATATTTCCACTTTAGCTTGTAATGATAGATCTCTATTTGCCTAATGCGGGAGATGGAAATATTCAATAGGGAGAAAAAGACATAGTGGAGTTTGTCAGTGATAGAGAAGGAAATAGGGGGTCAATAGAAGGAGACAGAAAAAAGGATACAATTAAAGAGGAACAAGGCCAGCTTTCTGGATGTGTGACAGGCAGCTGCATGGGTCCCTGCACTTAGAAAGATTCCAATTTGGATTTAATACCCTGCTTTCAGGGTCTTGAAATTTTTATGTTTTTAAATTTTTCTTTTAAAAAAAGGCCCCTTACTTCTGTTTTGAACTAGGCCACACAAGTTATACAACTGACCCAGACAGAGGGAGAAAGATAAAGGACAAAAGTTGAAATAAAAAGGAAGAAGCATAAATACTGTGCCATTCTAGTGAAGACTACAGAAACCGGGAGGGAAGTGGGCTTTATGCAGCAGGTGCTTGGTGAATATGACACAGTATTGAGGCATGTGGGATGGGGTGAATTTGGAAGTACAGGATGTTTGATGCTGTGTCATTGTCATTAACTAAGGGTTCAGTGAGGCTTATCTGTGGCATCCTCTTAGCTTTTCTAGATCCACAGCAAAGCTAAACACATATGCAAATGTGATAAGAGGAATAAATGTGAAAACTGAGGCTGGACTTGTACACATGTGTGCATGCGTGTGTGTGTGTGTAAAAGGAAGAGGTCAGTTCTTTATCCTTCAAAGAACGAGACCAGAGGCATGTACAGGACATTAGAATCAGTGATCTGGGAGAGGACAGGAGAGTGTTAAAACAGAAAATAAATTAAAGTGACTGTTACCATAAAATGCCAAAAATCCAACTGGAAATAAATCTACCTCATACACATTTTCCTTAAAAATGAAATTCTATTATAGCATTGTCTTTGTCCCAGGCATTGTTCTAGTCTCAGGGAAATTGCTGGAAAAAAAGAAAGATTATGGTGCTAGTCCTAAGAGAGCTTCTAGCTTAGTGAGCTGAAGTACACGAGTAACAACCTTATTAAAACTGTAATAAGTGCTTTGATGATGATATGGGGTCAGGAAGAAGTAACACCCTTTTTTCAGTTTACACACACACAAAAAAAAATGGGGGCCTTACTTTTGCTGGACCCTGTATAATGAGTTGCAAAAATATTTACATGGGAAGCTTCACCCAGTATGAGGGAGAGAATGGAGAATCTCCTTGAAGAAATAACATATAAATTGAGATTTGCACAAATGAGGTAAGTCAGACATAAGGTAACGGAATTAAGGGAGCGTTTTAGGCACAATGGAAAATTCCACAAGACCACAGTTCCCAGAGCAGAGAGCTCGCTTTTCTTTTGTTCCCTGTTATACCTACCACCTAGGACAGTGCCTAGCACATGGCAGATGCTCAATAAATATTTATAAAATGAAGGAATGAGTGAATGATTTGTTGTGGGATAACACTAAAGTCTGAGAAGCCCTGAGTGCCAAGGATCATGATAAAAGCAAACCTTCAAAGAGTAAACAGTCTATAGCCAGAAACATGTGGATGTAGAAATAAATCCAAGAAATAGTGTGAAAGGCACCACTAATCAAGTATTTAGGTCTGAAACAACTTGAATGACTCCGGTTCGGAATCACAGTCCTCAGAGTCCAGCCTGTTATAACAGGCCATACATTAAGGAAGTGCACAGTTTAAAAAGCTGTGTCTCTTACACACATGTTATGTAACTCTAGGTAATGGATCACCCTTTATAGAAACCAGCTCAACCCTAGTAATTCCATATACCTTTGAGTAAACTATATCATGCATTGCTTACGAGTTGTTAAAGCTTGGACAGATATACTCTTTTATTTTCTTTCAGGCTAAGATAGGCTGACCACTAACCAATACAGGGGATTTTGATATAATTCCTAAGTCCCTTGGCTGGACTGTTTAACTTGGACAGAAATTTAAGGCTTAACACAAACTCACTGTGGTGAGTGATTCAGGACTTGCCCCCTTTCTTTTCTATGATTCCATTGTCTCCACCAAAGGACTGCCCCACCTACAGAGTCAATTTTCTAAAAGAGTGATTTTAGTTCTTATAATAGGAAAATTGGAACCCAACTTAAATTATTGTTTGCCTTTTCAAACTTTATGATCACCTAAAGGATAATTTCCTGTTTTAACCACCTAACCTTGCAATCTCTAAGTGAACATAGCATAGCTAAAATACCGATTTTATTAATGGCCATTCTTTGCCTCTCACATGTAGCAAATTACAAATACCAGTAGCATCTATTTAAAAATCACAGTCTCTTTTCGTTATTTATTTGATGAAGACTAGTACATGTAATTACAAATCAGGAGTTTATAAAGGCAAAAAATATGTCTTAACCATTTTTAAACTACTTTAAAGCAATTTTTAAATTGTCTAATATGCATCCACTTTCCATGTACAGGCTGCTTTCTCATTGAACACTTTTGAATATCTATTTTAAAGATTTATTTTTTATTGTTTTTTGACAGAGAGAGAGATGGACAGAGAGAGACACAGCGAGAAGTGGGCGGGCCCAGAGCAGTCTCCACAGTTGGCGGCATTAGTTTTCCATATAGTTTCACTCCACAGGTGGGCACAGGGCTGCGCAGGGCAGGAACTGGGCCAGGAGCCTCCCGCATAGGCCCCGGCAAGAACTGAACTGAGAGCACACCCCAGTTCAGCATATGGGTCCACATGGGCAGGGGCCAGCATTCGATCCTTGGTCCCCGGGGCTGCAAAGTGAGCGTTTGACCCGCTGAGACATCCCAGCTTCCCTGAATATCTATTTTGATGTACCATTTATTTGGTGCCAGACCCTGAGCCAGGCACCACATTCTCGTGACTTTATTGATCGACTCCATATAGAAAGTTCTAAAAATGATACTGGCTATGGAGTAAGCACTCCATAAATATTGGCTATTAGTTTCTCATTTAATTTGACCATACCTAGTGACATCTGACATGGTAGTTATTGTTACCCCACACCAGAAATGAGGATATGGTGCTCAGTGGGGTAAAGGAAGCACAAAGCAACGTGCTCGAAGGGACCCAGCTAGCATGTGTCTGAGGCCAGGTTTATCTGCTCCCATGCAACCACTTCTCACCACACACGATTGCGGAATATTCTTGGGAGGGGTTTGGTAGCTCATAAAATATATATATATATTGAAAATCCAGACACAGAAGCCCAGTTCAGATATACAGTGTAATATAGAGACCATGTGGAGGGAAGAACACTGAACTGTTCTCTCTGAAGAAGTGAAATCAGCAAGGGAAGAAACGGAGGACGCTGAGACTGCTGTAAAACCAGAAGAGAACCCAGCCAGTCATGTTTATGCGGCCTTTCTCACAGAACAAGACGTCTTTAGGGCCCATGCCTCCTGCGCAATTTTGTGCTAAGTACTAGGTTTGCATGAGGCATCATGTTGACACTGGACAATCGGACACAAGTACATATGTCACAATCACTAACTGCTCTAGTGAAACAAAAAGATCAATAGCAAAGCAGACCAAGATAAACAAACAATAAAATAACTCTATACCGGGCTATATCCTCTGAAGAACGTGAACAGGATGCTGAAATGGAATACAGGGCTTGTCTTCGCCCTAATGAAAGGTATTCACAGAAATAGCTCACGCAGGGGTTCTCAAACTTCAGTTTGTGTGAGAATCCCCTAGGGGGCTTATTGAAACAGATTTCTGTATTATTCCCTTTTCTTCAGAGCTTATAATTCAGTAGGTCTGAAGTGGGGCTCAAGAATTTGAATTTCTAACAAGTTCTCAGACAATGTTGATCTTGCTGGTTTAGGGTATCAGCCGTACTTTGAGGACTTCTAACTGATGATACTCTTTAAGTGTGAAATGATAGCAACGTTTGCTGTGATTAGGATCAAAATAAGAATTCTGTCTTTATTTTATCATTTGTAAACCCTAAACAGCATAATAAGTAAAAGTAATAAGAGGTTCAAAAATTAAAAAGAAAAATCCAAATGATTTCATTTGCAGATGATATGATAAATAGCAAAGATAATTTAAAACATTCACTTAGTAAATAAAAACATTCAGTGTTAAAAGAAAAACAATTTATATATGAGTGTTTCAATATGTCAGCAAGAATCAATCAAAAACAGTAGTTAAATATATGGTTTATATAAAATTACCCCCCTCAGGCTAAAAAAAAAAAATGTATCTGTGTTGAAAAAATTTTTAATTTACAAAAAAGAACCTATGAAAGTTACAGAGAGACATATGATATCGATAATATTGATCTATGAATTTAAAGCAATACCAATCAATATCTCAGAACTGCTTTTCATGGAAAGTAACTAGTCAACTTTCATTGGAAGAATATAAACACCAAGAATGAAAGAAATTTTGGAGAATGAGTATTAGGTAATATGTAAATTAGAAATATAGGTATAATCAGATAAACCAATAGATCAGAATAGAGTCCAGACATAAACACATACACAATGGAAACTTAATATATGAAAGAGTGGCATGACAGCGTGACAAAGTACTTTTTCAATAAATGATGAAAAAAAAAAGCTTCCTAGAAGTAAATCTTTAATTTTAAAATGTATGGAAGAAAAAATAATAAGTATTTTTATAAGCCTGGATTAGAGAGCATTTCTTACATAAGTCACAAAAAATACTGATCATAAACTTAAAGATTAATATATTCAATACTATATTCAAACTTCAAACCAAAGGACACATAAGCAAAACTAGTGTCAAACAACAGGGTGGGCCATGATTACTTAAATACACATAACTGACAAAGAATCACCAGCAGAATTACAATGAATCAACAAAATGAAGACAAGCAACAGACAAGAAAAATGATCACAGGATATGAACAGCACTTAACAGACGAGGAAACAGTGATGGCCAATAACTTGTAGAAAGATGCTCAACTTCACTAGCATGTGGGAAATGTAATTAAAACAATAAAAGACAATTTCCTACCCCTTAGATTTATGAAACTGTATCAAAAGTCTAGAAATTCCAGGTAGTGGAGAGAATATGAAGAATACTACCTCCTACACTGGTAGAAGTTCAGATTGGTACAAACATTTTAAAGGGCAGTTTGACTATTATCTAGTGTTCATATTTGAGAGAAACAGATTTATGGTGACATATATGATGGTAAATGTTTTTTAAAAAGTTTAAGGTAGTACTGATATCAATAGCAAATATGAAATAATTTGACTTCATCAATAGGGTAAATTGTGGAAAATCATATCACAAACAAGATCCAACTATCCATTCAATATTTCTACTAGCGTAGTTATATGGTTTTGAGTAGGGGTAAGTTAAATTCCAAAATTAGGATATTTATGGATTTTTTGAAAACTTAACAATTAATACAATGTACTCAATTTAATAAAAAATACTACTATCAGGACAAGTGGATTACCTACCAACTTCAGAATAACAGTACCATTTGGGACTTGGGAGGGTAAGCTCAGGGTATCTGTATTCCCAACGTAGTGTGCCTTACATGTGTGCATACACAGCCAGCTCACCATGAATACATGCTAGCGACTCAAATGATCCCTTTCTTCTTACTGGTGATGTTGACTCTGCTCACTTACTGGTGATGCAAAGATCTCAGCTCTTTTCTCTAAAAGTTTCTTTGGGAAAATTCAATGAAGCAGAACACTTCTGTAACCAGTAAAGTTGGCAAGTTGCCTTGATTAAAATTGTTACCATATTGTGATGAACTTCTGATAGTTGTGTTAATCACACTGCAAGAAAATGTCATTCCCTTCAAGGAAATATTTGGTTTCACCAGCCTGTAAATCTGTATGAGTTATTCTAAGTCTCTGGTTCAAACTGAAACCCAGTACCTGGTTCATAATAATCAACGGCAGATAAATCAGCTTGAGTCACCGTCCCTTGGCTATTTTCTCGAAGAGGCACTGTTAATATTAAAATTCTCAATGGCACCTGCTTAGCATGTTTGCCTTCATACGCTATTTCCAGTTTCTTTGTAAGTTTGCCAAGTGTTTTCAAATCAGTCCCCTGGGAAAATGACCTATCAGTAATTTTTCCCTGCATTTTCTCAGGCTGATAGGAGAGCGGTTCTTTGATCATGCAAACTGAAGGTTGTACGTCTTAGTTTTCCGAGTACAGAGAAACCTTATGCTTGTGTAGCCAGGTAGAGCGTTGTGCCAGAATTGGTTTTAGGTCTTACATAAAGCTTAAGAGCTGGAATCATGACCTACAGGTAGAAGGGATAGAGAAAGCTTCCACATTTTAACTAAAATTATGCTAAGCTCTTTTCAATTGTATTTAGAACATACAGGTAATTTGCTCTTTTCCATTACTTATCTCAAATAAATCCTCTTCCCCTCCCACTGAATTCCTCCTCCCATCCCTTACCCCAAAGGTACAGAGAAAATAATTAGAGTTCATTCACAGACAGAGGAATATTTTGTTTCCATTATCTGAGGTAAAACTCTAATAGTAATAAAGTCATTCTTTTCAATGAACAAAGATAAAAGTTATTCTTTTTTCTTTGTTTCTTAGAATGGTGGGAGAACACTTGTTATTTAGGATTGGCACACCCTATCATGATGGAAAACTCTAGAGGAATGGGTTACACATCAGGAAATTTAAAGAGGAAAAAGCCCTTCCTCTGTGATGGTGTTAAGTTTCTTTTTCCAGAGAGGGAAACGGATCCACTAATTAAGATAAAAGGAAAATCAGGATGCTTGTGACAGCAGTGAAGTTCACTTATTATTTTCTCTTAGGCAAAGAAAGAAATCTGACAAATGAATTGTAAATTTGGGGTAGACGGGTCGTATTTCATTTTCTGATTGCATTCCTCTGTATTTTGAATAACTTTGTATTTACAAATAAAGCAATTTCAATAAAATAAGTTGTTTGACTGGGTCATCATAACGTCATTGAGAATTGTTTTCCACACCTGTGAAATATGGCTGCTTTTTACCTACCTTCCAGAATCATTACAAAGATCAGCTAATAGGAGAAACAGAGCTGGCGTAGAGGAGGAAAATCCAAACATTTATAGGAGTTTAGAGAGTCAGTTGTAATGTGATCATCAAGGTGAGAGGAGAATGAACTCTGTTGGATTTGGGATGAGCAAGTATACTCTTACACAAGCATTTTATTTCATTTCTTTAAAAAAATGTTAACACTGTATTGGACAAAGAAAACACACAAATAATTTGTGGCCCCTATAGTAATAATAAAAAAAAATACATAAAAAAGAGCTCTTGTTTGAGACAACCTAGGAGTTTGAAATACCCCAAATCACAGGTTCTCCCTGGTTCTTAAGTAATTTAGGAGAGTTACTTAATTTCACCCCCGCTGCTTTATTGAGATATAATTGATACACAACACTGTGTAAGTTTAAGGTGTACAATGTATGGCTTTGATACATTCATAAACTGCAAAATGATTTACACCCCAATGTGAGCTACCACCTCCATCCTGTCACATAGTTATCATTTCCTCTTTGTGGTAAAAGCGTAAAGATCTATCCTCTTGGCAACATTCAAGTATATGATACAGTATTATTAGCTATAATCACCATACTATACATTATATACCCAAACTTGTTAATCTTATAACTAGATTATACCCATTGACCATTATCTTCTATTTCTTCTACCCTTCAGCCAGCACTCCACTACTCTCTGTTTCTCTGAGTTTGTCTTTTTCAGATACCACATCTATATATAAGTGATATTATGACTGTAGTTGACTTTTCCTGCCTTGGGAAAATAATTTCTTTAAATCTTGATTTCCCCCAAGTAATATTTTAACATAATGTTTCCATACTGAAATATATTAATAATGACATATCCTTCCTATGATGCTTGCAAGATTTAAAGATCATGTATGCACATTCTACCACCTCAATAAATGGTAAATGTTGTTATCATCTCATGAGAGTACTTTGTATACAATAATGTTCTATAAAGATATAAGGACTGCTCATTTTGTTTTACTAGTATTTATTATATGATATTTAAATAATGTATAAAATCAAATAAAAAGTTTAGTTACATTAATCAATTCCAGAGTGGAAGTGAGGAGACATTTGTTTTAACTGCTATAATTATTTAACATGTAAATAAATGTTTGTTTAGTTATTAGATTCTTGTGGGATACATTCTTGTGACTACTATCAACAGAAAAGTATTTTATTCTGATACAAATAATCTCAAAATTATAATAGAAATATTTGTATAAATTCATATTGATTACTTTGTATAAAAACATAAATAACTCACAACTCATGTACTGGCCATTTCCACATTTTACATTGTATGATTTATGGCTTTTAACTTTTCCATGACAATAACACTAGATCTACATAACAGATACATTTATTTTTAAGTTTCAGATAGTAAAAAAGAATATATTGGACATAATCCATCAAAAAACATTAAATCTACAAAGCCCCCATTTTTCTCATAACATGAATCATGAACACAGAAGTGTATATAAGAATATATAATTTTAATAAATAAAGCAATCAGCCTTATAACTATAATCCAAGCTAATTGACAGAACACTGCAATTATCTAACAAGCCCTTTTCAATGTCATTTTCTTCTCTCCCCACAGAAGTAATCATAATTCTAACTGTGTGGTAATCGTTTATCTTCCTTCCTTCTAAGTGTGAATATTTCAAAAATACATTTTTAGCTTTATCTGTTTAGAAATTTGTTAAAATGAAATCACATTGTACATATTCTGTATCTACTTCATTCACTCAACAGTGTAAATGTCCTTCCATGTTAGTGTATGCTGTTGTAATTTGTTTATTTTCGTTAAAGTACATTATTAATGTACAGTATTTTTCCTTGTATAAAATGCCCCCATGTATAAGAGAGCCCCTTGTTTTCTAACCCAACACTAAGAAATAAATACATGGGTTACTCCCATGTATAAAACAACCCCCAATGTTTGGTCTAATAATTTTAGACAGAAGTATGGTCTTATACACAGAAAAATACAGTATGTAAAAACCATGACCTATTTATCCAATCTATAGTAGATGAACATTTGGGTTGTTTCCCTTTAATCAGAGTTGCTCTGACAATGTTTGAGTTTTTCTTTAATTGTTAAATGTATTAGGGTGACATTGGTTGGTAAAAATTACATAGGTTCCAGGTATACAATTCTACAATATTTTGTGTGGGTTTTTAGGTAAAAGTGAGCAAGAATTTCTCTAGCAAAGCAGTGTCCAGCCATCCAAACTTTTGGCTCCCCTTAGCCACACTGGAAGAAGAATTGTCTTGGACCACACATAAAACGTGCTAACACTAGCAATAGCTGATGAACGAAAAAGCAAACAAACAAACAAAAAGGCTGCAAAAAAAAATTCTCATAATGTTTTAAGAATCCTCACTGGGCCACATTCAAAGCTGTCCTGGGCCACAGGTTGGACATACCTACTCTAGAGTATGCATCAAGAGTAGAATTGTAGGGTCATAAGAAATGCTTATCTTCAAGTATGATAGAAAATGTCAAGCTATTTTCCAAATTGGTTCTATCAACTGCCCACTGCAGAAAATAAGATTTCTCCTTGCTTCATATTCTCACCAACATTTGTTACAGATAACCATGTTTTTTTCTAGGCTCCATACAACAGAGAAATTTTTTAAGAATTTTAATCTTATCACATCCTTGCTTTCAGTTCTTCATTTGACCCCCTTACTGTCAGAATAAATTCTCAAATCCTTGGTCAAAACCTTAAGGCTGTGCCTTATCTGATCCCACTTGTTAGACATTTAAATTTTGCCACTTCTGTAAGTGAATAGTTGTATTTTATAGAATAAAACACACTTTTCTAGTTTATTGGCCATGAGTGCTTTTCATTTTACTAAGAACCTGACTATATATTTTGTCTGGGTCTCTACAGGGCTATATGTTTCTTATCCCTTCATATGAGTTCTTTTTTATGTTTCAGTAATTCATTCTGTCAATTAGTTGTGGCTGAAATAATCTTTCACTCTATGACTTCTATTTTCACTTTTTAATGACATCTTTGGTGAAGAGAAGTTCTTAATTTTAGCATTGTTAAATTTATCAGTTTTCCTTTATAGTTTATAGTCTCTATATTTTAACAAATCCTGCAAATATAAAAATATTCCTCTATACTAAATTCTAAGATCTTTATAATTTATTTTCAAATTTATAACTGAAGTCACCTGGGATAAATTTTTTATAAGGTAGTGATCCAATTTCATTTTTTCTTATACATATTACCAATAGTCTCAGTTCCATCAATTGAAAAGCCCAGGTTTCTCCACTAATCTACAATATTTCCTCAATGGACCTCCAAATGGCTTTTTAGAATTTAACTTTTACTGAGTTCAATTTTCTATTCATTGGACAATTTTTACATCCCTACACCAATATACACTGTCTTGATTATTAGAGTTTTTTTAATCTTCTTGTTTGGTAGAGCCAGTTTACTTGGCTTTCTCTTCAAGAGTCTCTTGATGGCTTAGGTCCTTTGCAGTTTCTTATAAATTTTTCACTTATTTTTCTACATTCTACTATAAGGATAAAAAATTTAAGTGCATTGGCTCTATAGATCATAAAGGAAAGCTGACACATTCATGATATTG
>PVKE010021583.1:0-26383 GCA_004027555.1 Craseonycteris thonglongyai
TTTCACTTGAATAGTTTTTCTTTTTTTGCAGAGGTCTGATTCTTCAAATAAATTATTGTGAATAATTGGACTTACAAACTGTCACAGGAAAATGGTGAAGGTCGTGACCCCTGGGATCCTGAAAATTATTTTGTGTTTTCATAGACTTTTATAGTCCTGAATTTATGGAAGGAGAAATAAAAACTGGGTTTGACAGTCTCTCCATGCCTTTGAATTTGTGACATTAAGCAATGTGCTATTTCAAATACTTTCCACTGAGGAAAGAGTGTCATTTGCTGTCCAGTTGCCAGTCTGGTAAATCTCTTCCTGGATTTGCTGTGTTGGGATTAAATCATATGGAACTCTACTTTCTTGTCATTGTATGTGAGACGTTCCTACTCCTTCCCTATTATGGGAATAATTCACCATTCCCTAAATGGTGAATCTTTTCTCCTGCATTTTTTTTTTAAAGAAATTAACATTTCTAGTTCAGGGTTCCTATGAGAATGGCCTCTTTATGGTATCCTGTGGAAGATAAGACCTAAAAGTTAAAGTAATAGAGACCACACTGTTTTCAATTCTAATTTTCCTGAGTGGCGTTGCCTTTTGGCAAGACAATGTATAATAAAGCTGCATCTTATTTTTCTAATCTCAGAAATAGTGTCTGGAGTAGTGTTGACTTGTATGCTAGTCATTCTACTATCTATAATATGCCTCAGAAAATAAAAATGAAGATACCTAACTATAAAATGAAGGCTATTTGAAATTTTACCCCTTGGACAGAAAGGAAAGCTCTGGAAGAGAAATAGCTCTCCAGCGTGTTTGGACTTGTCTTCTGTGACCTTGCCACCAGAGGGCACCAACTCAGGCGCCTTGCCCTGTGGGGTGTCTCAGGAAGCCTTCCCCTGCATTGTGGTGAGTTAGGAGTCTCACACCTAGAGGTACTGGAGCTGAAGGCCTGTCCTACCATCCGCTGTGGGAGTGAGTCCCCAGTGGGACTTGTTCAGTTGCACTTGTGATTTTAGTCTATTTTAGTCCAGTCTGTTTGTTCAAAACTGGGGTTGACTAATGACCTTCTTAAAATTGGATTGAGTTTAGCTTGAATATATATTTTCTTTTCTTTCTCAACTTTTGGATGGCTCTTACTTGAACTGGAACGATTCAAGTATTCCAGGGCAGTGAAGGGTCCAAACTCTGTCCCCTTAGGTAGATAAATAAACAGTTGAATTCCTCAGAGCTGCCAGACTGACCGTTTCTATCAGCACTAAACCGCAAAATTGTGGAGGTTGGAGCCCTGGAATTAGCAGGGAAGAGACTGAGCTATTTGAGTTAAGGAATCCAGGAGACTCTCTCGGTTTGGTTCTTTATTCTTGAGTATTAATTTTTAATAAGGAAGTGAACCTCAGATGACAGAACTGATTTTCCTTTATTGGGTGTCTGTTGAAATTTGTTCTGTTGCTTAAATAAGATTAAATAAGAAAGAATTATATTTTGTAAGCCTGGCCTCTGGGTCCCTATTTATATTTACAAAGTCTTCTTCAATACCCATTTCTGTTTCTCAGGAATCCTCATGACACCAACCTCCAGTAAAAGAGATGGGCAAGGATAAAGCATAAAGAAAATATCTTTTATGATACAGTCAAAGCAGCTTCAACTTTTTTTTTTTTGGCAGGGAGGTTATAGTCTTAAGTAGTCTTCATTTCACTCCTCTGGGAGTTTATTTTTTAAACCAAGTACAGTATGACACTGTTTCATGTACATTCATGACCAGTGATGTTAGTGACCATCAATTGGCCTGGAGACCTGAAGAGAGAGGAACCAAGCCTCATGTTTTGTGATCTCTTTGCAGGTGATCACCCACCCCTGTGGGCTGTATTGCAGTGGTTTTGTGGGAGCACATTGGGTTTTAGGTGAATATATTGGCTTATAATTTGAATTTCCTTTATAATTTTTTTTTTATTAATTTGTATGCTTTAACATTTATATTTGAAGATAAAAATCAGGATAGACTCTGATGGTCTCTTTTACTCCCTGTTTCCTTACTCTGTATCAGGAAATTTTATGCCACCTACAATACTCTATGGTGGATCCATGGAATCTTCTTTTGTTCTTGAAAACCTTACATTTTGAAACAAAATCAGTAGATTCTCAGTTAATTGGCACCCATGGGGATTGTCAGATGCTGGATAAGTGTAAGTAGACTCTCCGTTAACTGAAACTCAAGAAACTGGCAGAATTTTTGCCTGTTGCTTGAGAGAGTGCCGGTTGCTTGAGTTACAGTTAATGAAGAGTCTACTGTATTTAGGTATTTTTGGGGGGAGGGGAGAAAGAGGTGAGTATTCAGTGCCAATCACTATTCTAAGTACTTATTTAATTTTTTCCTAAATATTATGTAGTGAGCACTCTTATTATTTCTATTTTACAAATGTGGAAACTGAGGTAGAGAGGAATTTTGTAACTTTTCCCAATTAAATCAGCCAATTGGAAGCAGGCTAGATTATGAATCCAAGTAACTGGCTTCAGAGTTCACATGGCAACTCTGCAGTCCAGTCTGCCTCAGTTCTGTCTGTCCTGGGCCCCAGTTCCTGGTGTTGAGGTGACTGCTTCCCATGTTCCTTCCTTGTGGACCCTACTGCCTGCTCTTGCTAACAACTTAGATTAGAAATGGGTTAGTTGCAATTTTTCTTTGGTTTCCATTCGAACAAGGCTTGGAGCTTTCAAAGAATGTTTACTAAATAATAAGGGACAGGAAGATGGTATGACATTAGAAAAACAACAACAAAAATGGAAAATCTGAGAAGGAAGTAGATGAGGTTGGAGAACATGGATTTCTTTCCCTCATCCTTGCATGATTCATGGAGCCCTCCTGCTTGTGGCCCCACCCTTTCAAGGTATTCCTAATGAGGACTCGCTAAGTGAACAGAAACTGGGGCAAGAAAGGTATTACATGCCCTGGAATTCTTGGAGTTTTAGAGTTAGCCACTGATTCTTATCATGTGTATAGGCCTCTTGGGGGTCCTCTGAAGTCATCCTGACCCCACCCCCCGTATCCAGAAGGTACTTTCTCACAGATGGCACCACCCTATCTTTTCCTTCCCTGGTCTCCCTGCACTGACCCCTAGGTCTCCCCTTTCATCTCTCTGTCAAGGCCCCAGAGCCTCCGAGTTTAATTCCTCCTGTCCTGCTTAGTTTGTATAGAAGTTGTCCTAAGCTGACACAAGGGCCTTATATGAGGTCTGACAATTAAGTTTGCTAATTCACCCTAGAAAAAGTGCTACATATCTCATTGCTGAATATCACACGGTCACTTTCAAAGCACTCCCCTTGAGAAGATATTCACCAATGCCAGTGTCTAGTTCACCCTTCAAAGCAATTTTAGAACTCTTTTTCTGGAATGACTATCAGAGCCCTCATCGTATTACCCTTGATGTCCTGAATGCCATCAAAATGTCTTCCACTCAATATTTCCTTTATCTTCAGGTAAATAAAAAAGTAATTGGGGCCCAGATCAGGTGAGTAAAAGGGTGTTCCAATACAGTGATTTGTTTACTGGTGAAAAATTTCCTCACAGACAGTGCCCTGTGAACTGGTGCATTGTCATGATGCAAGAGCCAAGAGTTGTTGGCGAAAAATTCAGGTCATGTTCATCTTTTTTACGCAGCTTTTTCAGCACTTCCGAATAGTCATCTGGGTTGCCTGTTTGTCCAGTTGGTACAAACTCATAATGAACAATCTGTCTGATATCAAAAGTGGTTAGCAACATTGTTTTGACTCTTGATTTGAACTGACAGAACTTTCTTGGTCATGGAGAATTGGCTGACTTCCATTGTGCACTTGGATGCTTTGTTTCAGGGTCCTGTTGGTCCACTCACGTTTCTTCACCAGTAATAACATGGCCCAAAACATTGTCTTGCCTCTCCAAAGGGTCTTGACAAACTTTGACTCTTTGCTTTTGTTCATCAGTGAGTTCCTTTGGGATCATTTTTGTATACACCTTTCTCATGCCATGGTTTTCAGTTCAGATTTTCCTAACTGTTTCTCTACTGATGTTTACTTGGTCTGCAATGCTTTTTACAGTCAGCTGGTGATTTTGACGTACAATTTTGAGGAATTTTTGCAATGTTCTCATCAGTTGTGCTCATTACTGGCTGCCCTGACCACTCTTCATCAGTGATGCTTTCTCTCTCCTTAGAAAAACATTTAATCCATTTGTATACTGTGTTTTCTTCATGGCATTTTCCCCATAAACTTGGACTAATATGTCTCTGATTTCATTTCCACTCTTGCCAAGTTTAACAAGAAGTGTAATATTTATTCATTGTTCTACTTCAAGCTCTGACATTCTTGCAACAGCATGCAAAAACATGCAAAAGCGTGCAACCACAGTAATGAACTCCACTACAGTAAGACACCACCACACGTTGACATGAAGACAGCAGTAAGACACTGATATACCAAGGTTATGAAACCTTACCGAGTTGTTTGTATAGTGCTGCCAATGTAAGCACATGGTGGTTAAGTTCATTAACTTAATTGTCACACCTTTTAATTTTCATAGGGGCCACTGATTGAGAGCCACATGGCAGTGGTCCCTTTCAGGGTCCAGCTTCCCCTGCAGTGGCTGGCCTTTCTCCTGATGGCCCTGTTGTCTGTTGGGGGACAGCCATCCCTCTGAGCTTCCTGGCAGAGCTGGCGTGGTTCCCAGGTTCCAACATGAGTAAGCAGTCCAAACACTCGGCTCTGGCCATTTTGTTCTCAGACTCACTTCTCAGATGCTTCCAGGAAAATTACCTTTCAGATTCCAGCCACTACTTTTTATGTTAACAAAAATAAGAAAAATTTACAAAGAAAACCTTTGTGTGTATGTGTGTGTATTTTGTTTGTTTGTTTGTTTTTTTCTTATAGAGGTGCCACAATATGTGGTCTTGCCATTAGTTAGGGAAGCTGTATCCTTAGAACAGGGGCTTTCCCTCCTCCTTTCTTTTTAATAAACAGAAAATACTTCATCCCAATTTATTTCTATTTATTATTTTAGTTAATCAGCCCATTATATAATATCTGTTGACAACTTATTAGGTTCTATTGAGGTCCAAAGCAAGCACACACAGACAACAGGACTGAGAATTTCTGCTTGTGTAATGTTTTCAGACTTGTTTAAGTATATATGCACAGAAGAGGTAATAATGGTGTAAAACAATATCAGGTGAGTGCCAATGGGCCTCCAGACAGACGTGTTAATACCACACACCTTTATTGGTACAAAAGCAAAAGCAGGCACCTCATCCTTAACAAAGGAGTTATCACCCTATAACCCAAGCAGCCCTTTAAGAATTACACAAAATGCACTTTTCATCTCTTTTTCACCATTTCTGTTTTTCAATTTTTTAAGTAAATCAGCAATTTAATATTTATTGAGTATTTCTTCTAACCTCAGGTGGGAGAAGGCGAGAAACATAATTCCTGCATTTGTGATTTCATTCCTGTTTACAGTGTGGATTCATAAAAGATGAGTTAATGAGGCAAGACAGTGTTGGATGAGTGCCTCCTGGGCCTCTAGACTGAATGTTACAGGTTAGAGGCGAAGGAGATGGCTGTGGCCCCAGCAGTGGGCCAGGGCATCCTGGTAGATGTGCCATGATGAGTCCCTAAAGAGTAGGTAGGTAGAAGGGGAACCAGACAGATAGGTGAGAACAGGAGAGGAAATAGATCAGTCTGCAAAATCAAGGGTTTGTTTAGGGGGCATGTGGTACTGCTTAGCTTAGAGAAGCACCCAGGAAGGCCAAAACATTTCTGTCCCCACTTCCCACCCTGCATGCACGTGCATGCACACATATACCTTAACAGCCCTTTCATAGTCAGTGCCTCTTCTTTCTAAACATAGACATGTCCAGGAGGTCTACACGTAGCACTGCTCACCTAGTAGCATAGTTAAGTGATGGTGGGATGCCACCCAGGTGCAGACCTACCTGACCATCGCACAGCCAGTCTTGAGTCACCTAGGCCGTTCCTGGTCTCTGTCATCCCAGGCTGCAGTTCCTCGTGGGGTTCTTTATCTCTTGTGGCCCCAACTCCATCTTCATGCAAACCCACTAGGTCAGCCTGTCATCATTTCTTCCTGGGACCAGGAAGGGGCCCTCCTGTCTCCTGTCTACCTCCTGCCCTTTGTTTGTAGGAGGACCTGAGGGGACAACAGGAATCTGCCAGCCCTGGATTGTGCCTGCTGGTGGCTTGGACTCTGGGCATTTGCTCTGTGTTCCTCTGACATGGAATCTGGTGCTCAGAGGCGTCCCTCAGTCACCAACAGCTGTCCCAACTCTGGGAGTTTGGCTTCTTCTTGTGGGCCACTCTTTCTACTATTCAACCAAACTGTGTGCCTTTCCCCACCTCTTAGCAGGTCCTCTCAGGTGGTTGGTTGGATGAATCCATCTCATAAATCCTGGACACAGATCCTCCTTCTGCTCCTTGTTGCTCTTCCTCAGTTCAAACCCAGCTGGTTTCTCACTGGGACCCCCCTCCCAGGACCATCTTTTCATGAAAGCCCTGCCCATATGGTCTCTTCCCTCCAGAAACACTCTTCTTAGAAATCTGCCCTGTTCTCAGCCCTGCTGCTCCCCCACCCACGAGACAAAGCCAGTGTTCTGACTTGGTGGCACCTTCTCCCTGAATCTTGTCTCCCATGTAATGTTCTAGCCCAGTATGTTTATCAACACATTGCTTCAGTGTGCTGTGCCTTTTACAGTGCTGTTCCCTCTTCCTTCTTTCTTTGCCTGGCAAGTTCTGCTGGCTTGTCAGCCATCTCTCCTCTCTGGTACTTCAGGGCAGTATGCACCATCTTTGCAGGTTTGACCACGGGTGCTGCAGGTGCCTGTAGCACTTCTCTCCCTATTAAGGCCCTGATGTCCTTAAGGGGAAGGCCGAGTCTCATCTTCACTTAGTACTGTGTTTGTGAGCATCATGCTTGTTCATGCAGGCCCTTTGTGTGTTTATTGTTATGGGATGGGTGTCCAAGCAGACTGCTTTGTGTCCAGATGTGACAGTGACCATGAAAGTCTCAGCACATTCCCTCCTCCCTAGGGGCACTGCCCAAGGTCTGATACTAATGCTGAGGATTTCAGGCACGATAACAGACTGTCATTTCAGTGTAGAAGATCCATCTAGAACCTTGCAAATATGATCTCAAGTAAGTCGCTGCTCTCTGTTTCTGAGTCGTTCCTCCTCCTGACATGGCCATGTGCTGGGTAGAGGGGAGCAGAATGCTGAGCTGGCTAGGTGCTTTGTTCATGCTGTATCCAGGGCAGGCTCCATCTTTACTGAGCACCTATTGTGTCCTGGGCACTGTGCCAGGTGACTAAGACACTCTACCCTCATGGAGCTTAGTTTTGGTGGGGTGACTTCTCCAAAATAAACCAAATGAGTTGCATAGTATGTTAGAAGATATGATGGGGAAAATGGGAAGGGAACAGGATAAAGAGGTTGAAAGAAGATGATTTTAAATATGGTCATTAGGATGGGTATTCTTAGATGGTGCCAAAGGAGCAAACTTGAAGGAGGCAAGAGAGTTAGTGCACAAGGAACAACCTGTGTGAAGACCTGGTTAAGCACATGCCTGGAGGGTTCAAGGAAAAGTGGGAAGGAAGGGAGGGGAGGCCAGAGGGGCTGGGCAGGTGGGCAGGACCTTGAGGGCTCCTGCCAGTAATGCCCAGGGAATGAATGATGGCAGGGCTCTGAGCAGAGGGCTAACTGGTTCCTTTCCATTTTAGGATGACTCTGCCTGCTGTGTTGACAGTAGGTGGCGGCTAGGTGAGCAGGGGTGGCAGGAGATCATGCTCCTGCTGCGCCTCAACCAGGACCTCATGTGGCTTGTCCCAGGTGGTAGCAGCTGGACATGGCTCGAGGACCCAGAGCCACACGCTGTCCTGGTGGTTCCAGTGTGGGCTGTGTGAGGAAAGGAGTCAAAGGTCACTGTGAGCATCAAGTCCATGATGACATTGCTTTCACCTCAGGTGGGAAAGCTGCAAGTGCAGCAGGCTGGCAGGTGAGGGATCATGATGCTGGTTTTGGACACGTAGACATTTTCCACATCTGGATGGCTGAGGGTGGGGAGGGCTGTTGGGAGGTAGTTAGCATGGGGTTCATTTGGCAATATAAACTTGTCCTTGGGGAAATGGATTCTAGATGTGTGTATGTACAGTGTCACTTCCTCAAACATGGGCAGTTAATGTGGGTTAAGAGATCTAAGGCCATATGGGAAAAATAGGATTGGAGGATGAAAGCCAGGAGTGATCCAGTGAAATGTCTTATAAATATTATGTTTAGTAAAATGAAATGGGCCAGCACATTACATAATGACATCAAAATGTTGATGACAATATTTGCTTTTTACTTAACTCAGAAGTCTTGGGTGCTGTCCTATGAGTCCCATTTATGACCCCTGCTTATTAGAAATCACCATAGGCTCTCACTCCCTGCGAGTTCATTTTTCTGAGATGCTTATAAACATACTGTGCCCTGTTATGGGTAATGGGTGCCAAGCGTTTCCTATTTCTCACTCCGAGCCAGTGCCATCTACCTCTGACATCTTGCTCTTGAGCATGCATAGCTCTGGTGTGGTCTCAAGATGGAGAGCAGTCAGGAGTCAGGCACTTGGGGTGGGAGTTGCCAATGGGGGAGGGGGTTCCCTTCCCCATACACAACGCCTGCAGTTCTGGTATTGTGTATGGGAAAGGGAACCCCCCGTGGCAACTTCAGGTGATGGCTGCCCTGTCTCCACAGCGCCCACCCTGCCCTCCTTCCCCATGGCCCCTGGACACACGCAAGGCCCAGCTCTACTTTTCTGAACCTTCCTTCACTCTTCTGGAGTCCTTGTTGGAAAGCTGTTCTCTGCTGCTGGGCTGCTGTTCCTTTGCCTTAAAAGATTCCAGTCTAGAGCCTGCATTCTCCCCTGTGGGAGTGATTAGAGCTAAATCCCTTCATCGTGCTGAGAACTTCCACAGAAGCTGGTTCACATCACCCCAATTTTGTGTAACAGGGAATTCAGTACTAGAACATTCTTTCGATGGAATAGCCTTAATTTTACAGAGAATTAGAATCTCCTGGGCTCCTCCTATAAGCACGGGTGCTGTTTTAGACTTAGCCATCCGGTGCCCAGAAAAGCCCTAGCACTCTGCCTCTTTAGACCACAGTGGGGGTGGTGTCCAAGGGGCCCAGTGTGCACTGGGTCTCTTTACTGTCTGGGTTCTGAGCACACTGAGGAAAACAATGACTAGAACCAAAGGGAAGTTACAATAGCACTGATTCCCTAAAGGGCCTTGCTGGAGGATGTTGTGAGCTGCCTGGAGGCTTGCTAATTGAATTCCTGGAATGAGGCTGATCGGCCTCCCACAGCCCCTCCCTGGGGCACAGGCCCTGGGGCAGCCTGCAGAAGCTCCTTCCAGGGAGCTGGGGCAGAGCTAGGCTGAACTGAACTGAGCTGAGTAGAGCAGGGCCCTGATTCTCCCCCATCTGTCCTCAGCAATGGTCCTTCCCCTCTGGGAGCAGAGGGCATGGGGCAGGGAGAAGCCAGGAGTGTGCTGGGGAAACCCTCCTCCTGGCCGTCAGCAGTAGGCATGGCATTCTCTCTGCCTGCAACACCTCAGGACGTGTGCAGTGCCAGAGACATCTGGGGAGCAGGTCTTAGGATTTTTCACTTCAGTGCTCTGCTCCTACACTCTGCACCTCAGAGCTTACATGGCATCTGTGTTTTGGGGCATCACCTGATGGGCAGATGAGGATCTCCCTCACTGGTTTATCGCTGTGGTGGCCACACTGGCAATCCTCTGTTTTACATGGACTCAGACAAGTGGGTTGAATTCTGAAATCAACAAAATTTTGCTCTCTCTCTCTCCTTTTATTCTGAAATATAGATTCGTGGGGGATTGCAAAGAAATGTACTGGGAAGTGCCATGTGCTCCTCTAATTTATATTATTTTAAATTAAAAAATAGTTGTTGTTTTTTTTAAGCTGGCACAGAATGTGCTTTTAAATTCAGGCATAGAGTTACTCTGAGAGAAAATTGTCTTGAAAAGGAAGATTTTTTTTTTTTATATTGGTTTTTGTCTGTGATGTTAGCTATATGTTTTGGAAAATCTAAAAGCAATATATGATTATCTGTGCTGTGTGTCCTTAGAACCACCAACACGCGACTCTTGGTTCTCTGGGCCCCAGTGCCTGCTGGTCCGAGGGAGGCGGCCTCGCCTGGTGAACAGCAGGCTGCCTTCCTCCCTGCAGTGCGCTGAAGCAGGGTGTAACTCAATTGATTTGGGAAATTGAAAAAAATTGTGCTAGGGCAGGTGAGGGAAATGGAGAAAGTTAGATGATTGCTGACCTGACTGCTGATATTTTCCAGGAAAGATTACCTCCATGAGGGCTTTTTGTTTTAAATATTGTAAAGAAATAATATAAACAGAGCCATTTAAGATGGAGCTGCCATCTCAGAGGAACTGCCTTGCACGTCTTATGCCTCAAACCTCTGGAATGTTAAAACAGGGCAAACTGACCTTGGACTAGGCCCAGGGCAACATTGTGCCCCCTAGAACTGTTTGCAAGGATAACTGGAAAGCAGACATTATGACAAAGGGACTGATGACTACTGGACTGAAAATTAAAGACATTGTTTAGAGTTAACATCACTATGTTAGATGATCTGCACCAAAAGCAATGCCTTCCTTCTATTGATTTGTTTCCCTTTGCTTTCACAAATACCCATTGCCTTTGTCTCCTCATTGTAACGCTGGTTTGTGTCTGCCTGAATCAGTGCATCAAGAACAGCTATTTTTTTTCTTTGATCTCAAATAAAAAGTGTTGCCTTGCACTTTGAAAGGCCTTTTAGTTTTAGTTAGCAATGTCATTTTAATGATGTTCAGCCACATTTATTGAGCATGTGACTTGGCTCAGCTCTGAGAGAATTGACCAACATTACTGGTTCCAGAATTTGGTCACAGACACACGCATGACCATCTGTACCCGCTTTGCTAAGTCAAGAAGTTCCAATCCTTCCCTTCCTCTGGCTGTGCTTTTCAAGGGTAGAAATGGTGTCCCATTTTATATTTGGTATTAATTTTTCTTCTAGGACAATAGAACCATCGTGCTAAACATTTTGTGCTCTTCACTTTCCACCCTAGTTGTTCTCAAACTTAAGCCTGATGAGTTCTGGAGGGTGTGTTAAAAGAAAGTTTGCAGGGCACACCCCCAGAGGTTCTGATTAAGTGGGTCTGAGGTGGGGCCTAGAACATGTATTTCTAACAAATCCTCAGGTGACACTGGTGCTACTGGTCCAGGGACCACATTTTGATAACCAGATGCACAACTCCTCCCCTCCCGGGTGAGCTGTATCCTTCAGCACTCCATGTTGTCACAGCTTTGTTTCTCCAGGAAAAGTGTTCTGGGACCTCGTGGTGTGGAATCCAACTTCCCGTTTGACTCATTTGAACTAAGGTATGGGTTCAACATCAGTGACATTTGCCTACTTCTGCTGTGCCCTCAGTGCTGCTGCAAGGTGCTTCTGTTTGTCATCCAATCTTTACCATAACTTCCCGGGATAAAAACTGTGTTCTCCCTTTATTAAGACTCAGAGTTAAATGACTTTATCAAGGTCCTGTGTGATGATAGTTCTCAAATTTGAAGCCCTTGGAGTGGGGTCCACTGATCTTCCTTCTGCCACAGTTCTTCTCAGGAGCACTTGTGTCTCGTGTGAGCATGTTTTGAGGGTGGGGAGCCCAGACTACATAAATGAATGTCTATTTGGTGAAATTTCGGACACTGCTGTGTCAGGCTGCTACAGGAGAGGGAAAAATTTTTGTTAGAAAGATGTTTACAGATCCCTCCTTGTTGAATTAGTTATAGGATTGCCTATTGCAATTGCTATATTTTGTTCTCTTTCTCTCAAAAGTAGCAGAGGATGGTGTAGAGGTTATTATGTTTGTCCCTGAGAAAATGATCATAGTTCACATTTTTCTCTCCCAGCTTCCCAAAGTCTTCCAGGTAGGATTGGTGGTTATGGGCAGTGGCTGGTGTTCTGAGGATGTGGCCTTTCAGGTGGGTTTTGAGAGAGAGTGAAAGTTTGAAGTCCTGAGTGTGAAGTGTGCTTCAAGATAGGAAATGGAAGTGGAAAATATCAAGGGGAAGACCCTGCTGTCTCGGTATTCTCATTAGTTTTTGTTCATTTTTGCCCATCCTGTCAGGTTCCATTCATGGTGACAGAAAACTTGTGAATTTGATGTCAGACAAACCTGCCTGGTTTGTGCCCTGATTCTGTCCCACGTGAGCTCTGGCCTGGGCTCTGGGTGAGTTGTAGTGTTGATGTCTCTGGGCCTGTGAAACTGGGATACAACATGTAATTTATTCCATGGTGAGCTCCAAGGAAGCAGGCACCTTGAGTGTTTGGCACCCTTGTGGCATCCCCTTGTCCCACCTAGTCACTGTCAGATGGACATCTAGTTAGTGATTCATTCAGTGGGTAGGGGTGGGGGCTGCCCCCCCCCCCCCCGGATGGTTAGGAGGATCATCCATTCCTCTACTCTCCCATCTCTACCCTCTAATGATTTCTTTATAAAATTGGCTTACCTTTTCCTCCCCCACACCCTCCCCCAGCGTATGCCATAGGCAGGGAGAACTGCAACCCACCTTTGTTTCTAAAGTACACATTAAACAAACAAACAAACAAACAAAAAACCCTTAATGGCTCATTCCTTCCAGGCAAATTTCTAGCATTAAATGACTTAATGTTTTCTTCCTCTGATAGAAAGGCTCACCTTTCCAGCCTACATATAATAATAATTAGAGTTTTATGTTTCTGCGGATCCATGTTTATTTGACTTATCTCCCTATGAGAATGTAAGCCTCTTAGGAACAGGGACCATGATTCTTTCATGACATGTAGCTGACTTTTAAAATAACAACTGAGTTTCTGGCTTGTGTTTAGTTTATCTTTCATTGTGTAATTTGCTGTCATTCTTGTGTTGAGTTGGTTGATACTTAATCCTATACCTTGGTTGTTGGCTTTTTCATCCTCAGAGCTTTACTTCACAGAGCCTCAGGGTTATATAAATATTTATTGAGTAAGCATCACAGAATCTTACCGGGGGCTGTATACACATATCCCAGAGTATGCTCCTTCCCACAGGTGCTCCCCTTTTCTGCTTCCTAGACACAGTTCTGTAGGGATTGACAGTTCCTGGGGCTCAGTTTTTCTAAGCGTGGGAAGGGGCCTTTCTCTTGCATCTAATGGAAAGACATTGCTGGCCCTGATAAGAGTATGCCATCTGTGGTCATTTAAGGATGTGCCTGCTCCCTGGAGGTCAGGGATCACATTGTGCTCATGGCACCTCACACAGGACCTTGGCCAGAGTGCACACATCATAAAAGTTCATGGAAGGGAATTGAAGCTGCCATGAAATACACTGGAGAAGCATTTTGCACACTTGTGAGCAATAGGAACTAAGAGCCAGGACTTTGTAGGCAAAGGAATAGAAAGTACAAGAAGGTGGGATTCAGGCTAATAACTACTGGGTTGGAGAGATGAATGTCAGTCATATGTATTTCAACATCTCTAGTTCATTATTTTTAAAGATCATGTGAGAATAAGTCTTAAATCCCATAACTTGATGTGCTGGTTAACTCTTGTTTATCGAAGTGAGAGAAATGAAAGACTCAGTGGGGGCCCTAGGCTCAAGCAGGGCAGTGACCTCAGTGGGATGCCACTCACTTGGTGTCCTTCTTGCTCCAAGGGTGCTCACAGCTTGCTTCTTCCTGTCTCAGCTATTGGCCCAATTAACACATGGCCAGTCGGGCATTTCTTCAAAAAGGAGCAGAGACTTTTATTTCACAAATAAACAAAATTAAAAAAAATACAGATATTCCTGGGAAAAACAGTAATCCAACTAATACAAATTTACATCAAGTTGTGCAGAAATGATTATTTTGCTTAGAATTCACAGGGATATGGAGGAGAGGGGGAAGCTTGAAGGGACTGGGACCCCACAGGACTGGCCTGGCCTGGTTAGTATGATGAGGGCTGGCCTTGATGCTAACAATTCTTATTTCTTTATTTTGTTTCTATTTTTTATTTATTGAAACTGTTAAATTTAGTATAATACCTTTTCTCTTTAAAGTTTTAGCCATTACAGATAACATTTTCCATAAAAAGTCTTTGACTAACAAGACATTCTGCCACATGAAAGATTTAGAAAATGATGAAATGGAAATGACATATTCACCTTTAGTAAGTAACACTGAATTATGGACATTCATATTATAGAAGGTAAGAGTGGAAAATGTTTGTATTTGGACACTAGCTCTGTCAGAAGCTTGTAAATATTTAGATTTAAAATCATCTACATTGCTCTGGGAAATCCTTTTAGAATTCCTCTTTTTGAAGGAAAAAGGCCTAGGGTAAATAGAAAGTTACTTCACTGAGAAAGTTAATTGAAGATGAAGAGGGGTAAGGGGCTGTCTAGTTTAGAGAGTAAAAACCTACACTCTGGATCCTGATTGCCTGGCTTCATGTCTCTGCCACACCACCTTCTGACTTGCATGGTGACCTTAGGCAAGTTGCTCAAACTCTCTGAGACTTGGTAGCTTCTTATTCTGTAAAATGGGGATAGTAATGGTACGTGCCTTTTAGGATTGTTGGGAGCATTACTTGAGTTAATATGGGTAAAGGTACATTGTGTGTAGAATGTAATGTCTGAATCTGAACTTCATCGTGGGCACTTTTGTCATAAAGATCACACAGGCAATTGGAAAGAGTAAGGTCATCACTAACATGTGATAGGACTTGGGTAGAATGCCCAGACTTTGAAATCCAGTTTCAAAGGGAGTGGGGGAGAAAGGATAGCCAGGCCACAATCTAGAGAGAGTGAAGTGAGGCCCCCACTTTCCTCTCTGGGTGGTCACATGGATGCCCAGTGGCTGCCTTGGAGCACTAGCTCCTCAGGGCCAGGTGACAGCCTCTGCCTCTGGGCTTGGTCCATTTCTTCCCTGGCACTGGCCATTCTGCAGGAGGCAGATTCTCTGACAGATATGGAGTCTCCTGCTGCCTGTCCAGGTCCTCAGATAATTGTACACAGAGCCCTCCACAAGGCAAGACTCAGGCTAGAAACCCTTAGAACCCCCAATTCAGCTTGACTCCAACACAAAGGAATGGTCAAGGTGCTTAAAAAGGAATGGGAAGTGTTATTATATTAAATCTGGTTGTTTTAAAAGGTTGATAGAAATATTTTTGTGAAGGAAAAAGTGTTCTTATCCTTAGAAATAAAGTCAACTTTGTGATAATTACTACCAAACACAAAGGTTTGCTTTTACACAGAAAATGTGATGAAGCCCACAAAAGTGGTGTGAAAGTATTTGCTTCTGCGTGAGAACACATGGACCTTAGTGCTTTTGTAGGTGTGAAATGTAACTCTTCAAGAGTTGCAAACCTAAATTTTTTTAATAAGATTTATTTTATTGTTTTTAACAGAGAGAGATAGAGACAGAGAGATGCAGAGAGAGAAGCGGGAGGGCCCAGAGTGGGTTCCATGGTTGTACGTCATCAGTTTTTGACATGGTTTTATTCCACACAGGTGGGTGGGGGCCACGCAGGGCGGAAACTGGGAGGCCTCCAGCATGGGAGGCATACCCCGTGAGCCAGGGATCAAACCAGGGGCCTCCCACATGAAGCTCACCCCAGCAGGAACTGAATGGAGCCCCCTCCTCACCATGGGAAGTGTACCATGGTTCAGCATATGGGTCCGTGTGGACCGGGACCAGGGTTCGATCCTCAGACCTCAGGGCTGCAAAGTGAGCGTTCAACCCACTGAGCCATCCTGGCATCCCCAAAGCTAACTTAAATTTTGAAATTTTACTCCAAAGTTTTTATTTTTATTTATTTTAAATTAAGTTTACTCTAGATAGGAAGATTGAATGTGATTTAACAGTGTCCTTTTTGGTCATCAGTGGATTATTTAGTTCCTTACTTTAGAAAACACAGGTCTTGTGTTTTCTCATCCCTGGCTGAAAAATTAAAAAGACTGTGGCCTCATAGGAAAAGAGAAAACTATGAAGAAAATTTAATAGGGCTAAAAGACAATTTCAGTTGACCTGAAAGTCTGAAATTATAATGTAAGAATCTGAATATCTTTTATTTAAGAAAGAACATTCTTTTGGAGTGATTTTGTAGCATTCATTTTTGATCCCTACAAAAGTCTGCAAAGAAAGGAGTGTAGGCAGGATCAGTCTTCTTATGCAGGAGAAGCTGAGCCAGACTTGGTGACCTGCTCAACTCACCCATCTCACATGAATTGTTGTCACTCAGGGAGAAGAGATGGGTGGGAGATTTGTTCCAGGCCTTTCTTCATTGCTTCATGTCACAAACTGTGGCCAAGCCTTGGGGAGTGACAGCTAGTCAAGATACCTCAGGTACCCTCCAGAAGGTTCTGGAGGAGACAGACGTGTTCGGAGATGCCCTGATTTGCTAGAGGTCTGAGCTTCCAGAACATGGAGGAGTACCTCGGCTTGTGTGTGCTAAGGCAGGCCTGGATCATGGGAAGCTATATCTGGAAGGATAAATAGAAGCTTCTCAAATAAATAAGGTGACAAAGAAGAAGAGAGAATAGCAGATGTACAAGTAGGGAGATAAAATTATGAGAGGATTTTAGGAACAGTGAGAAACAGTGAGGAATGTGAGGTCATGTGTGAGCAGAGTGGGGGTTGGCGGAGGGCAGGTCAGGCCCTGACAACAAAAGATCACCTCTGTTACACCAGCGTTTCTGATCTCTGTCTCCAGACAGTACAGGTCAGTACAACAGGAATATTAGGCTGCGTTATAAGGCAGATAAAGATGGTTACAATGGAAGATGGACAGGTTGAGTAGAGGGTCTCATTTCTTTCTGATTCTCTACTTAAAGTGAGTATTTTTGGATTCTAGCAATGAGTTGAAGATGGCCATTACACAAGTCTAGGAGAGCGGCATCAGAATAAACCAAGCTTGCCAACACCACCGCCTTAGGCTTCTAGCCTCCAAAACGTCTTTTATGTGGTTGAAGCCTCTCCGTCCAGGGTACTTGGTTCTGGGAGCCTTAACGAACTAAGACAGAGTAGAGCTGTTCAAGCTGCACACATATGTTTGTTCTCATCTAGATGCATCTGAGTGGGCCTTTGAATGCTCGGGCTGCTCGTGACAGGCTGGGCTCTAGGTGTCCTGAGATAGGTGCAGTGTCAGATGGCTGTCCAGGGCCCAGCGGGTCCCTCCCTCTAAGGACAGTCAGTGTGTTTGGGAGACCCACCCATATTTGATGTTGCTTGTCTTATTCATTGAAAATGGGGTATATAAAAGTGTGGGGCCTCCCTCTGCTGTCTTGCGTGCCATAGAGCCCTTGATATGGAAACCCTGTTCACCTGATTCCTTGGGGCCTATCAGGGGCACTGCCTGTCCTTGTTCATCTCATCTGGGATCACTGCTCTTCATAGTTTTGGGCTTAGTTCACAGCATGTTTGTTATTAAGTGATAAATTATTTATCCTAACATTTTTATTAATGTACAGAGTAATCACCTTTCTCTCACACAGCACAGCAAGTGCTTCAGGCCCAATACCCAGGTGCTTATTCTGAAAAGCAGAAGTGGTGCAGTGTAATGTCTTCCGTGGTCTCTGGGGGCAGACACTTGGTTATAACTCATTTCTCGCCAGTTTGTGTTATATCCTGTAGCAAAGTCATCAGCTTCTCTGACCCTCAGTTTCCTCACCTATAAAGTGGTTTAATAGCTTTTTGTTTTTGTTTACTTGCTTTTTTTGGTCATGTGGCATTGGGAGGACTCAGGAGGTAATTTATTTATGATGTGTCATATTGCCTGACTTGTAGTGATAGCCTGAGAAATGTCAGCTGCTATGGTTATATTACTTAAAAATCCTATTGAAAAGTACCTTAGGAATTACTGGGGTAGGGAAATACATTGTGCATTCCAAAAACTCTGGACTATTTAGCTACACATAAATTTGTGTCAGAGAGAATACCTGACTCATCTTTAAAATGCAGAGTTGTGAGTGTGAGAAGAGACAGTGCATGCAGTGGTTAATACATGAATGGAGTCTTGTAAATGCACAAGGAATGGTGGCAAAAATGTCAGAGTCATGGTGTGTCTGAGCTGGGTTTGGGTCCAACTCTTTCACTAAGTGGCATAGCAACCTTTGGTAAGTCTGAAGTGCATCAAACCCCGGTTTCCTCATTGGTAACATGTACACAGTTGTAGAACCTTACCTCTTAAAGAGGTTTCTATGAGGCTAACTATGCTTCATGGAGTTCTGTGCAGCTTTGTATTACTACCATTGCCGTCATCATTGTTTTTACCTGATCTGGCTCTCTGGGGGATAGAAAGACTAATTAATGAGGGGTAAAGCTTTCTGAAACGATGTTCTGAGTGGTTGTGAGAGCAACCTGGTGGCCCTGTGGCCCCTCTGATTGCCAGGTGACCTGGGGAGCTGTGTGGCACTCTTCCCTCATGCCATGCGCAGCCCTTCTGAGAGTCTGGGCTGTGTCCATGAAGATGACCTGCCCAGACAGGAGGACAGCTGTGCAGGCAAAGGAAAGGCAGGAGCGTCCTTCTTTTGTGAAAACCCAGCTACAGACTTTAATTGCACTGTGTGTATGTGCGTTAGTGTGTGTGAGTATATCTAGTGTGTGTTTGTGTGTCGGTGAGTTGGTGTGAGGGTGTATGTTAGTGTGTGTGTGTATGTCATTGAATATGGTATGAATGTGCTTGGGAGAGTGTGAGGGAGTGTGAATGTGTGTGAGTGTGTGCATATTTAGTTAGACTACACTGTAACACAGGTGGTATGGAGAAGGCATGGTGCTGACTTCTCAAGGTGGTGATAGAAAGGATAAATATCCCAGAGAGGTGAGGCTTATGCAGTTTGCTGAATGCAGACAAACCAACAAATATCATTATTTTGGGTAATGCTTAGGTCAAGGAGCAAAATGAAAAAGGTGTATTTCAGTTCCTGGTGAATTAGGGGAAGGAAGAAAGCAGCAAACATTCTAAGTACCTAACATTCTTGTGCCCAGCACTGTGGCTGGTGTTATACACAGTCCTCTCACTCACCTTAAGAGTACTGAAGATAGAAAGAGGGAACGCTCAACACCTGTTTTGCTTCCTTTTCTTGGTCAGGCAGAAAGCTGTAACAATGTACTTGTAAGAGAATTGAAACTCAGAGTAGGTAAGGACAAAGTAATTGGTTTCCTGATCTGAACAAATTACTTTCTAGGGTGTTTCCAGAACTTGTAGGGGAGGTTGGTGCTTCACTGTCATTAGTTACTGAGAAGCTGTTAGGAAGGAGAGGCACCAGAAGGCAGAGAACTGAATCCCACAGGCTTTAGACTGGGCTGTTTGAATTTGGTCTCACATGAGATTCTGGCCTGATAATCAAGTATGTGTTGTGTGAGAAAGGGAAGAAGCAGTCACCAGAGTCTGTGATGGGCTCATTCAGACAAGCATGGTTGGTGACCTTGTGCGTCTGTAAGCAGCATCTCTACCTTGGGAACATTAGCAGAATGTTGTAGCTGTGGCAGATTCAGACACGGTACAGTGATAAGGCTCTTCTGTTATCCTGTGCAGAAAAAAGGAATGAGGTATAGGAGAAAGTATAGGGATGGTGGGTCATTACTATGGAGACAAACAGTTCATTGACTGTTTCCTTGAAGTATTGGTTGGTGGGTTGGGATCACCCTAGAGGGAAACCTGTCCGAGCCCATTGGCATTCAACATTTTCATCAGTGATTTGAATGAGGCACACATGATGGGCTTATCAGATTCATGGAAAATTTAGTGTTAGTTCATGTTAGCCACCAGATAAAAGGGGTTTAGTTTAAGATCAGGGCTGCTGATGGGAATATTCCAGTCAAGAGAGAAAGGAAAATTCAGAGGTGAGGGTCATTTTAGCAGTGAAGTCTCTTCACATAAACTGTTCGCTGAGTTGAAATGAAAAACAGGTTTCTAAATGAGGAAAAACTTAACAGAATTATGATCTTTCTTTTTGAAAAGATGAGAGCTAAAAGGGAATTGTACAAAAATGATGGCATATGCAGGATGAATAAAGATTTATTCAGCAGGTTCTGTGATCTTAATTAAAGGATAGAAGAAGCGGTTGGCTCACTTTCTTTAGGGCATGCTGCCTGACTTTTAGATATTGCAGAAGCACTAATTTTTGTGACTGCAGTCAAATTTAAGCTGTTCAGGAAGGTGCTATCACTTTCTCAAATAATTGTCATTGAAAGTTAACACAATTTCTCTTTAATTCTTAAAAAATGAAAATCTGAATATAAGGGCTAAAATAGATTTTCCAGAGACTCTGAGATTAAAAGACTTCCCTGAAGTTACTTAATGAGCAAGTGCAAGTTATAGCTGTTGCATATAAAGCAGCTCTAGTAAAAACTGCATTGTAATGTGTGTGTGCCTTTTGCACTGATGATGTGCTGCCATCCTGTCCCCTCCAGGGTAGTGGCTTTCAAGCTCTGTGGGCTGAGACCCTCAGTGAGAATTCCACTTTGCATGGTGATCCAGTGTGCACATACACACACACACAAACACACAGTGAAACAAAAATTTATGAAATAATATCCTTTGATACATTCTAACAAATTTTCTGCTTTATTTGATTCTATTCTATGATTATAAGTACTGATGAAGATCCTCTGTTGATTTTGTCACTCACTAATTTTATTTATTTATTTATTTTAATTAAAAAAATTTTTATTGTTTAATTTATTGGGGTGACATTGATTGGCAACAATTAGATAGTTTCCGGATGTACAAGTCCACATCACATCATCCATGCATCGCAATATGTGCTCACTACCCGTATATCTGGTGTCCATTCCCGCTTCCCCTCCTCCCAACTCTCCTTCCCCCCTCCTCCCCTTTCCTCAGGTAACCACCAAACTATTGAGTGTGTCCATAATGCTGGTGCCCTCTCCCACCTCCCCTCCCCGCTCTCCCTCCCCCCTCCTCCCCTTCCCTCAGGCAATCACCAAGCTATTGAGTCACTCACTAATTTGAAATTGCTGCTTTGGCATAGCCTCGGGACATGTTTAGATGCTGTAGATGGGGAGGCCGGGATGGCTCAGTGGGTTAAGTGCTCACTTTGCAGTGCTGGGGGCCAAGGATCGAATCCCAGTCCTGGCCCGTGCGGACCCATATGTTGAACTGGGGCATTCCCCCAGTTCAGTTCTCTCTCTCTCTCTCTTTCTCTCTCTCTCTCTGTCAAAAATAAAAATAAATAAAAAATACAATAAACTTACTTTTTTGTTTTTACCGTAACATATTACCCCAAATATAGTGACTTAAAATAATGTAAACTTACTATTTTACAAGTTTGTAGTTCAGAAGTCTGCAGTGGGCCTCGTTGGGTGAAAATCAAGATGTTAGCAGGACTGCATTCCTATCTGAAGGTTCTAGGCAAGAATGTTTTCATGCCTTTTCCAGCATCTAGAGGCTGCTCCCATTCTTTGGCCCCATTCCATATTAAAAGCCAGCAATGGCCAGCTGAGTCTTTCTCACATCCTGTTATTCTGACTCTTAAATCTTCTGCATCCCTCTTCCACTTTTGAAGGACACTTGTGATTACATTGAGCCCACCCAGGTAATCCAGGGTAATTTCTCTATTTTAAGGCCAGCTGGTTTGAAACCTTAATTCTACCTGCAACTTCAATTCTCTCTTGCCAACTAAGGTCACATATTCACAGGTTCTGGATATTAGGATGTGGGCATTTTAGAGGCCACTACTATGCCTACCACACCCTGAGCTAGCCCATTCTATAGTGTGATAGTTCTAATTTTGGAAAACATGCATTAAATTATGACAATGACTTCTATTCATACAACAGGTACATTTTAAAAGCAGAATAAAGAAACCTGGAGATTTTCCATGTTGAGGAAACCAGCAATTTTGAATGCCAAGATGGAGAGAAAACTGGTAGAAACTAAATCATAGGAAGGAAAGTCTCTCTCGGCTGGCTGTGAGGTTAACTGGTGCATTTTGTAGAGTGAGATAAATATTTGCTGGGTGTTTGCCAAAAGAGGAGAAATTATAAATCTTGAATGAAGTGCCCAGAAGAATCTAAGACATTGGGCTGGTTAATATTTTAGTTGCACTGTTTTACTTGTTCAATGTTGCGAAGGTATTTTGAAGGTGGCTGCAACCAGGTCTAGAGGTTGGGTTGTTTTTCAGTGATTATAAGGCATTTTTTTGGTACTTCTGATTCATTTTAGAGAGATTAAAATTTATAGACTGAAAACAAATAAATTAAGGAATGATATAAAAGCATTAATAACACAGTTTCTATACTAAGTTCCTCAAGGGCATTTAGAAAAATATTAAACTGAATAAAATAACAGTTTAGACACAGTTTTTCAAATTAAGGTCCTTTGTGAAAAGCAAAGTGAACATATAACTAAAGAAGTTTTTTTTTGGTGCCTATATTGGTTTAAATATTACATGGGCAAGAAGAGTTCTTTGCTACTTATAATAGAAAATATCTATATTAAAAATGTCACTCTAATGTATAAAATAGAGTAAATGTTGGTAGGCTTGGGGGTGTTGCACTCAGCTCTCTCTCTGGAGAACCTGCTGTGAAAGAGTAGCTGGTGACAGCTTTCAGTTGTTGAACTTTCAGATAGGCTGTAGAATAAGCTTGTCCAACCCATGGCCCATGGGTCACATGCAGCCCAGGATGGTTTTGAATGTGGCCCAACACAAATTCATAAACTTTCTTAAAACATTATGAGATTTTTATTTTTGGCTCATCAGCTGTCATTAGTGTTAGTATATTTTATGCATGGCTCAAGACAATTCTTTGTCTTCCAGTGTCACCCAGGGAAGTCAGAAGATTGGACACCCCTGCAGTAGAGTTTATGCTGAGCCTGTGCTTCCCCTGGGCTGCTCCCATCCAATGACTGAATCAGATAGAGGGGCTGATTTGGCCCTTACTGCCATATGGGGGACTCTTCTAATGGGCAGTCTTTGCTCTTCCTCGCTCCCCCCACCCCATCAGCCCTGCCAACACTTGCTCAGAGCTGCACTCAGTCTGATGTTCCTCCTCTGTAATCCACTTTCATTCTTTCTCTTTTTCATAGATGTCAGATCTGCATTCTTCCAGCCCACTAAAAATCACCTGTATACCTGGTATTAGATTGAGGTGATCTGGATTGTGATCAAGTCTCTGGCAGAAGCAATTATTAACCTCTGGAAAATGATATTAATACCATCATAAGCTTCAGATTATTTATACTAACAAATTTTCAGGTACAGGGTTCAGCAGAAACCTAAACTAGCTCAGCTTATCACTGGTAATGTCCCACCTTGAGACATGTACACAGGGCTGTCTTAAGGCTGAAGCTGGAGTAAGGGGAATGAGCAACTTTCTTGTCCCCACTTTGAGCTTTATTCTGAGTAAAAAGCAACAGCACTATACCACTTGGAAAGACGCAAAAGCACAGAGAAACATGACTTGTGACAGTTGTACAGAGTTTACTGAAAGGGAAGTAGAGCAGGAATACCGAGGAAAGACCTGCCAGGCCTCACATGAAGCATACGAGGGTCTGTGAAACATTGATGGATAATAAATGAATAACAAAACCCAAGCACAGTTTATAGACTAGATTGACTAAACTTTTCATGCTAATGGCCTGGTAGAAGAAAAGACGTACCCCTTTCTGGTTGAGAATATTATTTATTTTGGGTTTAAACAATATTTGGTACTAAATAAAAAAAAAAGGGATAAAAGAGTAAGGGTTGGAGGAGAGAAAAATAACCATGTTGAGAAATAAAAGAGTCAAGAGAAGCAGATAGAAATGGCCAAGATACTGAAACTATTAGACAGGAACTTTAAAAATGCCTATGATTAATACATTGAAAGATCTAAGTGGAAAAGGTAAATAATAGGCATGAAGTGATAGGGAGTTTTAGGAGGGAGGTGGGAACTATAAAAAATGAATCAACTAGAACTGCTAAAAATGAAAAACACAGTATCAGAGATGAAGAATTCTTTTGACAGAATGGTAGCCAGCCTGAAATGACCCCAATGACTTCTGCCTCTTAGTGTTCACACACGGGTGTATGCTCTTCATAAACTGACTAGGGATAACTTGTGCAACCAGTAGGATGTTGTGGAATTGACTGTGGCTTCTGCCTTGTTCTCTGCTTGGTCACATGTTCGGAGGGAAGCCAACCTATCATGTGATGAAGACACTCAAACAAGAGAGACCCATGAGAAAAGGAACTGTGGTTGTTTGCCAGCAAATAGCACTGTGGGCATGAGTTGTCTTGAAGACAAATACCCCAGCTTTAGTCACTTTCTCAGATGGTTGCAGCCCTGGTGATATACTGATAGCAGCCTCAGGAGAGACCCTGAGCCAAGACCGTCAGCTAAGGTGTTTTTGAATCCTGATGTACAAAAATTATGCTTTAAGACACTAAGTTTTAAGTTAATATATTATACAGCAATGAATGACTAATGCAGATGGGCTTATCACACTGAACACTTCAGAGAACAACCATTGAACCTGAAGACAGGTCAATAAAAGTTAAACTGGAACAAAATTGGAAAAACAAAATTAAAGAGAACAGCTCATCTGAGATATGTGGGGCAAATATCAGATACATGCAGTTGGACTCAGAGAAGATGAGAGACAAAGATGCAAAAAAAAAAAAAGAATAGATATAAACAACATGTAAGAACTTACCAAAATTAACAAAAGACACAAACCACTCATCCAAGAAGTTTAGAGAACTACAAGCAGAATAAATATATAGAGAAACATGCCTAGGCACACCGTAGTCAAATTGTTGATAACCAAAGATAAAGAGAAAATCTTGAGACTGTATAGAGAAAACAGAACTGTTACAAACAGAGGAATAAAGGTAATAACATCTGCTTTCTCATAAAATATTTAAAGCAGAAGACAATGGAGTGATATTTTTACAGTACTGAAAGAAAAAACAACCTATCACCTTAGATGTTTTACTTACACAAAATATTTTTTTTAAAAATGAAGATGAAGGGGGAGAGGGAGAGTTGTGGGGGGAGGGGGTTGTGGGCACCAGATACATGGGGTTGGAGGGGGACCTGATTCTGGGAGCTGGGCACATAATGTGATGCATGGGTGATGTGATGTGAAGTTGTACATTGGGAAACTATCTAGTTGTTACCGACCAATGTCACCCCATTAAATTTAACAATAAAATATAATAATATTAAAAAAAAAATGAAGATGAAGACATTTTAAGACAATAAAATCTGAGAAAACTTATTACTAACAGACCACAAGGACAAGAAAAATTTAAAGGTAGCTCATCAGGCAGATGGAAAAATGATAATAGAAGGAATTTTGGATCTACTACACAGCAAAATGAAGAGTACTAGAAGTGGTAAAAATGTGGGCAAATAAAAACAGATATTTTCCCCTAATTTTTGATCTTCCTAAACAATAATTAGTTATCTAAAGAAAAATAACAAGAGTTTACTGTGGGGTTTATAGCATCTGCAGAAGTAAAACCTATGACAGCAATAGCATAGAAGGCAGGAGGTAGCCAGTGGAAGCATGCTGTTCCTTATGTGAGGTGGATGTAGATCGTCAAGGTAATGTATGTTGTAAGTTCTGGAGCAATAACAAAATATAAATGAAGAGATATAGCTAATAGACATAAAATAAACTATAAAAACTCTCAACAAAAATTCAGGAGAGAAAGCTGGGATGGCTCAGCGGGTTAAGCACTAGCTTTGAAGTCCTGAGGACCGAGGATTAAATCCTGGCTCCGGCCCAGGTGGACCCACATGCTGAACTGGGGTGTGCCCCCAGTTCAGTTAAAAAAAAAGAAAAAAGAAAAAAATAAAACAAAAATTCAGGAGAGGAGAAAAATGGAGAATAAAACAGATGAAACAAAAAAACAAATAGCAAGATGGTAGTTACACATCAAGCATATTAATAATTACATTTAATATAGATAATACAAATACTCTACTTAAAAGAGGTTGGAGAAAAAAGCAAGATCCAACTGTATGCTCTGTATATGAAGCCTATACACTAATTAAAAGAAAGCTGAAATTTCTATAATAATACCAAAGTAGATTCCAGATAAAGAAATAAGGGATAAAGAATGATATTACATAATGATAAAGGCATCAGTTCATCAAAAAGACTTAATTTTTTTTTTTTTAATTTATTGTTAAATTTGATGAGGTTACATTGGTTGGTAACAATTAGACAGTTTACAGATGTACAAGTCCACCTCACATCATTCATGCATCGTATTATGTGCCCATCACTCAGTATCAGTTCCCCTTCCATCACCTTATATCTAGTGCCCACTCCCACCTCCCCCCACAACTGTCCCCCCGC
>PVKE010021584.1:0-12500 GCA_004027555.1 Craseonycteris thonglongyai
GGGACTGCTGTGTGGAAGAACACCTGTATTTTTAATTTAAACAGTCGTTTTTTTGTGTGTTTTTTTAAATTAATTAATTAATTTCTTTTTTTGAGAGAGAGAGAGAGAGAGAGAGAGAGAGAGAGAGAGAGATACAGAGAGGGAGAGAACTGAACTGGGGGAGCTCCAAGCTCAGCACATGGTTCCGCACGGGCCGGGGAGGGGACTCGATCTGCAGACCCCAGCGCTGCAAAGTGAGCGCTCAACCCACTAAGCCATCCCGGCTTCCCCGAGTATTTTTAATTTAAAATTTGCTATCAGAGTGCTTTTGTCAAGTGCAAAAAGTCTTCACATTTTTATGAACTAGAAATAAATGTACCCTTTCAGCACATTCCCGCCCTCAGTAGCATATTACCTCAGTAGGTAATACTGTATGGCTTTTTTTTTTCAATTTTGCCAGGTTGATGACTATAAAGCAGGGGTCTCCAAACTTTTCAGCGGCGGGCCGCATTAACTATCAAACAGCAGTTTGGGGGCCGACTACACACTCGAGGTCCAAATAAAAAAGTATCAAAACATAGATGTTGTTTTTAATTATTTATTTAATATTATTTTATTCAGATAAAAAGGTCTCCATGGGCCAGATGAGAGGGCCTCGCGGGCCGCATCCGGCCACGGGCTGTAGTTTGCAGACCCCTGCTAAAAGGATGCTTCCCTCCTTCATGATTTTCACTTTCCTGCTGCCACATGACTTTGACCATCTCTCTCTTTCTTTGGGGACATCTGGATGTGGGCTTCTCCGCTGTCTTCTCACAGCCTAGGCCGGTTCTGTGTGTCTCCACCTTGACAATTTATAAGAGCTCTTGCTATATAGCAGCTATTAACCTTTTTCTCTATTACTTTTATTATCAAAAGAAGCTTTGTTTCAGAAAAAAAAAATGAGGCAGAAGATAAAAGGATCAGAAATTCATTCAAAAAGAGAAAATGCTCAAAACATTTTTCTCTCGGAAAGATTTACATTTTAATTGGTATCAGGCCTGAAAACGAATGAAGGTCTGAGAGACATTTCTAATCACCAAGGAAAAGGGTATAAATCAAACCTCTCTGATGGCTCGATTTGCACTTGTCCCGCGGGTATCTAAGCGGTAAGCACTACAGCGTCTAGGTACCGGAAGTGCTGAGAAGCTGACTGTGCATTTTGCACAGACTGACAGTGAAGGGGCAAGAGCCAAGGAAGCCTGGGGAAGCAGCTTGTGCAGATGACTCTAGTGGACCTTTTGGTTCGTTTTGTTCCGATCTTTTAAATTGTGGTTAAATACATAGAACGCAAAATAACCCCCGTTTTCTCCTCCGAGACTCCCTGCAACTGCCATTCTACTGTCTGTCTCTATCAATTTGACTACTCCAAGTACATCGCAGAAGTAGAATCATACCACATGTCTGTCTTCTTGTGACTGGCTTATTTCATTCAGCAGCATGTCCTCAAAGTTAGCCAGGTTGTAACATATGTCAGGATTCCCTTCCTTCTAAGGCTAAATGATATTCCCTGGCATGGATAGACCCCGTTCTTGTTTATTCATTTACTCATAAATGAACACAGGTTACTTCCATGTTGCAGCAATTGTGAACAATGCTGCCATGAACATGGGCTTTTCAAAGATCTCTTCAAACCCTGTTTTCGATGTGTTTGCATATATATGCAGAAGGGAATTACTGGATCATATGGTTATTGTGGTTTTAATTTTTTTGATGACTTGCCATGTTTTCCACAGTGGCTGCACCATTTTATATTCCTACCAAGGGTGCACAATGGTTCCCATTTCTCCTACAATTGTGATTTTCTGATTGTTTGTTTGTTTGTTTGTTTGTTCGTTTTGTTGTGGGTTTTTTTTTGGAGCGAGGGGGTGTAGTAGCCATTCTAATAAGTGTGAGGTATAATCCTATTGTAGTTTTGATATACATTTCCCTAATAAGTAGCAGGGGTGAGCATCTTTCCATGGCTATTTGAATACCTTCTTTGGAAGGACCTTTTGCTTGGAGGTTGCCAGAGGCCTAATCCCACAAAGGGAGCTGATGATTCAGTCCTTCTAGACTCCTAGAAAACAACTTCTCCAAATTCTGAGAGGACTCAGACTCTCTGGCAGAAGAATCCTGATCTTTGCCTTCTATTTAGAAGCACTAGAGGCCTCAGCACACAGTACAGCACTCTCTCACCTGCCCTCCCCGTGAAAAAGACAATAGTGGGCAATTGCCATATCACGTGGTCATAGAACCCCGGTGTGGATGCCAGTGTGTACCTCACCACTTGCTACTTGCAAACTCAGATAACTTACCAGTAGATGAGGGAGTTGCCTTATAACAAGACAGACTTTAGCTTGCTTTTCTGTAAGATTAGGAAAATGCCTGGAGGACCTTAGTCATTCATATGTACATGAAGTTGCTTTGAATTGTCTTTAAAACACTATAGATAAGGTATTGCTTTAGCAGATGATCAGAGAGGGCCTGACCTAATTCTGTGAGTTGGTGAACCCTGAAGAGTACAGTCGGCTCTCTGTATTCATGGGTCCCACCTCTGAAGATTCAACCCCTTATGGATCAAGAATATTTTGGGGGAAAAAAAGCTAGGCTGTAGCTGATATATATGATGTAATTAGACTGATGACGGTTGAGTGTGCACTAAACATACACAGACATTTTTTCCTTGCCATTTTTATACAAGAATAGACAGAAGGGGGAAGCCGGGATAGCTCGGTGGGTTAAGCGCTCACTTTGCAATGCTGGGAACTGAGGATTGAATCCTGGCCCCGGCCCGTGCGGACCCATGTGTTGAACTGGGGAGTTCCCCCAGTTCAGTTCTCTCGCTGTCTCTGTCTCTGTATCTCTCTCTCCTCAAAAACAAAACAAAACAAAAAGAATAGAAATAGTATAACAACTATTTACACAGTAGTTATATTGTATTAGGTATTATTAGTAATCTAGAGATGATTTAAAACAGTAGTGTGCAAACTTTTGGCTTCCCTGGGCCACATTGGAAGAAGAATTGTCTTGGGCCACACATAAAATACATTAACACTAGTGATAGCTGATGAGGAAAAAAAAAAAAGTAGCAAAAGATCTCATAATCTTTTAAGAATTTGTGTTGGGCCACATTCAAAGCCGTCTGGACCTCAGGTTGGACATGCCTGCGTTAAAATACACAGGAGGATGTGTGCAGGTTAGGTGCAAAGACTACACCCTTTGATAGAAAGGACCAAAGTACCCAGGGTCCTGGAGCCCATCCCCTGTGGAGACTAGGGGTTCCTGTAATCACTACCTCCCTTTTTGGTGGGTGAGAATAAGATGCTGATTTAAGTCTAGTTCCTTAAATATGTTTACATGTTACGAAAACCTCCTCTTCAGCAAAGATGTCAGAGGAAGAGACATATCTGTGGTAGGAGGTCTGACTCAAAGGCATGATTCATTAGATATGGTGATAGAAGCTGCTTCCTCCTGGTCCCTTCCAAAATCTCAGATGACGCAGATGAGCTAGTGGTCAGTGAATGCATGCCTGCAGGCATGAGGGTCAGCCCTGGGCAGATGACAGCAGAGATCCTGGGGGCATCAGATCAGCAGGTAGGACCGCACCCCCATCCCAGGCCCGCTTACTACCACCCACGACGTCCTCTCTAGCTCTTCTCCATGGCAGTCAGGTGCTTTTTGAACCCAGAAACACTCTTTTTGCCATTTACATTATATATATATGTTTGGAAAATATATAAGTAACAGAAATCAAAGCGGTTGGCAGGCAAAGCGCGTCATGAATCACAGCAGTTCTCTGATGCATCTGATCCAAGAGAATATTTCGGTTTTGAACAAGTATAATAATACAATTCATGCCAAAATGGCTCCCAGATTTGAACCTTCCAACTAATAGGGTCAGGTCACCATGTCACTTAGCAGACACAGATACAGTGATCCTCACTCCTAGGATGAAGACAAGTCTAGGGAAAATAAAAAAATTAGCATGTATGTGTTACCTCTGGAGGGTAGGAGAGGGAGAAAGACAAAACAGGGACCACTACCACAATGTCATCTGTTAGTCATCAAAAAAAAAGAAAAAGAAAAAGAAAGAAAGAAAAGACAAAAGAAAAAAACCACCTTTCTCTATGTTCTATCAATTCTTCTCCAGCTGCAAAAACTGCACTAGAGGTGGGGACAGCCTGCACAAGAAAAGGAAAAAAAAAAAAAAAATAGCAGAAGAGAACTGGGGACCACTTTACTGGCAAAGTGGTCGTAAACCAGTGCGTTGAAATTGCATCAATATGACATCATTTCCAGTGTGACATGGGGCAGCCCGCCCCTACTTCCCCTCCATCTCTCCCTCGTACTCGCCCTCTTTCCTTTTAGAGAGATGATGAAGCTGCCCGGGCAGCACAGAAGGATCATAAAACCCTGTATCCCTTAAGCTGAATTCAGCCCACTGAACTGCACAAACAGCAATAATGAAAACAAAGCTAGCAGGAAACGTTTGCACACAGCATCTGTTATGATCACATAACCACAAGACAGCTGTTTAATCCCAACTGTTAACATAAGATCATTTGTGTGTTTGAAGAGCATTCCCATTTGGATTTCCCCCTTTATTTATTTATTTATTTATGAGCTTTTCCAAGAGGGAGGCTTTTTCCTCAGCTGTGGGATGCAATGGGTGTTTCTGGATTTTTCTACTTTCACCCCCGGCTTCCTAACGAGAGAGGTGGTGTGGTGTTCTAACTCTAAATACTCATAGGAGAGAGCGGGTGGCTGTGTGGTCTCTTAGCTGAGCAGGGCAAGGCCCTTCCTCAGCCGTGGGGACCTGCTTTCTGCTCCCCAGAACATTCCTCAGCCCTTCTGGTCAGATGATGGGAAGAGGCCCTCACATGAAACGCGTCTGGTGGTCTAGGCCAGAGTCTGGTGAGACTTGAGTTTTCTCAGCACCACCCAGACTTGGAACCAATCCCTGTCAAGTTCAGTTCCAAAACCCCAAAACAGTCATTAGGCTCACAAGTGCTTGTGAGGGTCAAAAGGGAGAATGTCAGCACTTTGGGTGGCCTATCTTGAGTGCCCACGTTGGAGGCCGGAGCAGGACACCTCGATGGCTTATGATGGTGAGTTTTAAGCTCCTACTTTTTCTTCCTTTTCTATGTACACCAGACCTCGCTGCCTGCACGCTGCCCGCATGCTCAGTAGACAATGTGCACGCCAGCAAGTCACAGGGATGGCTGATGCCAGTGGCAAACAGTCCAGAGCAGACCTTGTGGTCCTGGGGTGAGGGGAGTTGACTATGCAAATTTGGACAGGTGATGACCTTGAAAACTGCCTGAAATTGGCATTACATAAATCTTTCTTTACCTCCTTTAAATATTTCATCCCAGCAAATCCTCCATTTTGATCCCAACCTGCTAAGAACATGTGTAATATTAAGTTTATTTTTCGGGAAAGTTGAAAGCCAAACTCCTTCTAAAACTTTCATTACACATCTTAAACCTGAATCTGAGGACAAGTTCATGTCTAGGTTATATGAACTTTGGGAATGTAAGGGACTTTTTACTCCTTTCTCATATTCTATTCTTCCTTCCTTCTTTTTCTTCTTCTTTTTTTAATGGTTGATGTTTAATTTTCAGCTATTTTGAAGTACAATTGATAAATAAAAATTACATATAAAGGGTGTCCCAAAATTCACGCAAGATTTGAGTTTTGCGTCATTTGTGAGGTAAAGTGTTGCCAACGAAAAAGAGACAGCGTGACAACTGACAGTACAGGGTTATTAAAAGTGGAGTGCTACATGAAAGAACAACGCATTTTCATTGTTGAGCAATGAAAATTTACAATTTTTAATTATAAACCTGTGTTTTCTATCAAAATTACTTCTTGCGTGAATTTTGGGACATCCTTTATTTAAGGTATACAAGTTGATGTCTAAAATTTGCATCTTGGCATGACCACCACAAGAAAACTAGTTAACATTTTCGGTTTTGGATTGTAAAAATGTAAATTATTTAACAGTAATTTACATGTCTTTGAAATGAAGAAATATCATGATAATTTTTGAATGACTTTTAAATGTCTCCTAAATCAAAAGCCTTTCTTACTCTTTCTCATGGCTGTACTTCCTCACAATGATTGCTTTATTCTTCTTCACTGCCCTTCAAAGAAGAAGACATCAGTTTTCTGAGAATTAGTAAGAAAAATGAAAATAGTAGGAGTAGCAGTCAAAAGATATTGACTATCTATGTTGGAAAAAATTAAATGTTTAGGTCATTCTATGGTGTGATTTATTATTACACTTAGATAGAATGCTTTTACCTTTAGCTTGACATTCTTCATCACACACAAAATTTTTTATCTCAATGTGGTGGGTGGGGGATGCTACTACTGTGTGGTCTCTACAGATTAGGAACATCCATCTTGACATTCAACTTCCCCTACATAGGACAAAATCACCAACATCTTAATGGGAGAAAATCCCTTATCGACTGATTCATTTCCATGTTTTGTTTCTGCAGCTAGACAGGATATCCTGCAAGTTGGTAAAAAGGGAGGGAAATTTAGCACTATCCGTTTCTGATTTGCCATTATTATTATTGTTATTTCTACTCTCAAGATGATACACTATTTATCTTCTGATTTTCATATATGACCCCCATTTTGGGTGACTTCACTTTCTTCTCTCCCTTCCCATTCTACCCTAGTAAAGAAATTATTCTTGGTAAGGATGTGGAAGAGAGAAGTCATACCATTTAATATTTGCTACTTTTCCTAACTCTCCACAATGACATTGTTACTATGCACCCTAAGTTCCTGAATACAATTCCTGATTTGTTTCATTTGTGTATGGGTACAGTTACGGAAATAGTTTTGATTGCTTTTAGAAGAGGGACTACCCGAGTGGAGAGAGAAATTCCACTGTCTGAGCAAACAGGCCAAAATTACAAGTATCTCTTAGGTAATCCTTAGTCAGCTAAAACCAGAAAATAAGCACCCTAGCTTTTTTGTGATTCCCTCCAGTTATCGCTGTAACAGGAAACATAAATGAGAGGGAGATGATCTGAGGAGAACTGGAGTTCCAACTGGACCCTGATGAATTCACACAAACACACACACACCTCATGAGGACACTCCCCCCTGGTGAAGAGAACAGGGTGGGTCTACCATTGCCCCAGTAACATTTGAAACAAGCCACATGTCTTTCTGAAACTTCAGTCAAACACTCAAAGTTTTAGAAAAGTATTTGTCTGGATTATTAGGCTTAGTGGCATGTTTGTCAAGTACACAATGCTACAATTTAAGGCAGTGTACGTCTTTGAAACAAAGCTTGAGGATTTTCCCGTTCAATACACTTTTGTGTTCTATCACACATAGGACCAATCTTGGCAAACAATGATTCACTAGGAAATCACGATTTTTACAAACAAGCACATTGGAAAGAGAGGACAGGTAGAAAGGGAACTGCTTGACTTTGGAGGAGGGATGGTGAGAAAAACTCAGAGGAGTTATCCAATTCTAAATGAACCAAAGACTTCATTTTACCAGGTAGATTTCCCCTGTGCTTCTCATACCGGCTTCCTTGTTGCATAATTCTGACTCACAAAGTGGCAGCCCTTTCCCAAGCTGCTCATCTTGAATGTAAGAAACACACAAGTGACTAAATCCACCACTGAAGTCTAGTTTGGAAAGGTGGACAGTATGCCAGTAACAAACGAGGCATTTCAGTTTACTCAGCAGTCCAATCCACCCTTTTCTGGGCGGCAGAAACCTCCTCCACTCCCTCCCACGTGCACGGTGTTCGTACCCTCTTTATCTTCCTCCTGAAACAACTACGTGTCTCCTGGCTTTTCCAGGTTTGTGTCCTGGGCATGCGTGACCATGCCATTTTGGGTTCCAGCTTGGCTTTCTCTCATCTGTATTTCTCTTCAAGATTAAAACAGAGGCCAATGGATGTTTCTGCTTGCCTCTAGTCTATTCCCCTAATTATGTCATAGTATACCCATTTTCCTTGCAGTTCTTAATAATGAGCTCACCTGAAAACTTAAAATCCTTTAATATAAGACACAGAGGATAAAATTAGAAACATCATCTAAAAATTTACCTTTTCTATACCCTTTGGAGGGCTTGTATCATATTTAATTCTTGGGGGAGAAAAAGGTTGTGATCTCTTCTAAATTGTTGGACTATAGCTCCTCTTCATTTGCTCCTCAGACCATCTCCTTGCCTTCTTCCCAACAATATGCACAAATGATGGAGGCAAATGGAAAGTGTCCAAGACTGGTTCACTCTCACTATCCTTAGAAAGCCAACTGTGGGGAAGCTGGGATGGCTCAGCGGGTTAGGCACTTGCTTGGCAGCCCCGGAGACTGAAGATCTAATCCCAGCCCCAGCCCATGCGGACCCACATGCTGAGCTGGGGTGTGCCCTCAGTTCAGTTCTTGCCGGGGCCTATGCGGGAGGCTGCCAGCCCAATTCCTGCCCTGCGCAGCCCTGTGCCCACCTGTGGAGTGAAACTATATGGAAACCTAATGCTGTCAACTATGGAGACTGCTCTGGGCACCACCCCCTTCTCTCTTCCTCTGTCTTTCTGTGAAAAACAATAAAAATAAATCTTTTTAAAAAAAGAAAGCTGACTGGGCATAACTCAGCACAATACCAAGGGTAGGCTTCGTTTTCCTCGTTAGAAATAGTCTAGGGCGTGGAAACAACCAAAGTGCCCTTTGATAGATGACTGGATAAAGAAGTTGTGGTACATTTACACAATGGGATACTACTCAGCAATAAGAAAAGATTAAATACAGTCATTTGTGACAACATGGATGGACCTTGAAACCATCTTATTAAGCAAAATAAGTCAGACTGAAAGAATCAGGAAACATATGACCTCACTTACAGGTGAATTATAAAACTGAAAGTAATAAAGAAACAAAGACTTATGGACACACTTGATAGTTTAGTGGTTACCTGAATGAAGGGGAGGAGGGGGAGGGAGATTGGGGGAGGGGAGGTGGGAGTGGGCACCAGATATATGTTGATGGAGAGAGAGCTGATTCTGGGTGGTGAGCACATAATGCAATACATAGGTGATGTAATGTAGATTTGTACATCTGGAAACTATCTAATTGTTACCAATCAATGTCACCCCAACAAATTTAACAATAAAAAAAAAAAAAAAAAAAATAGTCCAGGGGACATTATATACCTTAAAATATGTTTTCAATTTGTCAACTGGTTTAGTTGCTTTTTGGTTTTCTTTTTTTTTTTTTAATTGAATTGATAGAATTGATAATTTGGCCAATGAAAACAAAAGGATTGTTTTCACAATGAAGTCAAAGTATGTTTCATTTTTAAAAAAGGCTCTTCATTGAGCAAAAAAAATACTTCAAAAAAAGAATCTGATAAAGCATTTATATAATCACAAAAGAAAATTTACACCAACTGATTTCTGATACCTCATTCCCTCGAACAACTGAAGTGGTAAATTGAGGCAATTATTCCAAACACCTTTCCTTAATTATAGGGATTGTCTAGAGATACAGGTTTTGGGTCTACATTTTTGAAATAATTATCACAATCTGCATTTTGTTTTTCGATGTGAAGATGTAGCTCTAGCATGATAGTCACTTATAATTTTGTGTATGAACTCTGTAGCTAAACACATTCCAAAACAAAAATTCATCCAAAAAAGATATGTAAACCTCAATGCTGACTTGATTTTTTAAATCTTACATTCTCTTTATAAATTTTTCCAAATTCCCTATAGTGAGCATGCATCACATTTATAATTTGAAACAAATGAGCATATCAAAAATTAGATTCCAATAAAATTCCTTGAAATAACTTAGAGTTTGCCCATATGTGGTCTGGGTGGGCTATGGCTCCGATCTGTCACAGAGTCCCTCTGGTCATGTGTGGTACCTGACCACTTCCTCTCTGTAGAAACCACACTCAGGGTATGAGAATCCTTTTCTAGACCAACACACTCAAAGATCATATCCCAGCATGGCGGGCTGATTTCTCTGAACAGGATGCTCATTTAAACTGAGCTCTCTCCCCTGGTCTGTCCCATGAGACTTGTTCTCTCCTCCCCTCTTTGACCCGTCTCTCATCTCTTTAATAAAGAAAGAGAAACAAAAGCAAGAAGAGTGGCTTCAGATAATTAATTAATAATTAAGGCAGGTCCTCCTTCATTAGCTCTATGTTAGGCATTGCCTTCCTTATGGTCCAAAAACATATCTGAAAGATGAAAATCTGATCCCCATTTTGCCAAGAAGTAAAACTGAGGCTTGAACAGGGTATCGGGTGCCCAAATTCACATAGCCAGGAAATGCAGGCATGAAATTTGAATCTAGGCCCATCTGGTTCCACAATCTCCATGTTCCCTACTTACATCATGCACAATCTACAACGGGCATTGGAAACAATCAGAAAGATACCAGTGGGAACTAAGAACTATTTTTTTTAGTCTCTCAAACCAAAAACTCCTTCTGTGCAGTTCAACAAACTCTGTCTGTCACTTATTGTTTAAAAACAAACCATAAAACTTCAAGACATACCCAGGCCAGTGAAAAATGTAATTTTCTTCCAGAAAAATATACCTCAAAAATTACATTCGTCCAGAACTCACTTTGACGTGGAGCCTTGTATTGCTCTTTGTTGTTAGGAAAAATAAAGGAAAACTTAATTGAACTTATTTTTGGCCAGATACCATACATACACTCTTTCATATATATGCTTCTCGCACTAAACCTGTTCAGTCAGTTTCTACTTGAGATAAGGATCAGACAGGCAACTTACTCAAGGTCACATGCTAAGAAGCCACGATGGGTTCCAACCCAAGCCCTTCTGACTTTATAATTCATGTCTTTATTCTCTCTAGCACAGAGGTTCTCCACTTGGCACTACTGTTAGTTGGGGGCCCGATAATTCTTTGTTGCATAGGAATGTGGAGTTGGGGGCGGAGGAGGGCTTTCTGTGCAGGTAAGATGTTTAATAGCATTGCTGGTTTATACCCACTAAATGTCATTAGCACTCTCTCATCAAATTATGACAACCCAAAATAAGTAAAAATGTCTCCAGACCCTGGCAAATGTCTCTTGGAGGGGGTAAAAATCACCCCTGCTTGAGAGCTATGGCTCTCATATGAATCTACCTCCAAACTGGTCATTGAAGAGAAACATGGGTAGGGGGTTTGTCTTTCAAATTGATTATAGTTTAGGGTGATTTTCTGTTGTGTCTTTGGAGTGAGTTCTAGATTCTGAGCAATAAAAATCTGAAATTTAAGAGAACACAACAGAGTCCCCCGTTAATAGTTATGCCTGCATATCTTAAGTAGACAAATTGTAGTGAGATTCCCAATTGGTTAATTTAAATCAGAAAGGAATTTGTGGAAATGCAGAATTTTTTTCTACTTTTCTATCCACCGACAAGGAAGGAGAAGTTATTCAGATCTGTCCGATCAGATGTGAAAGCACTGGATAAAGGCAGTCTTTGAAGAGATTTTGAAATACATTTCCCACTTCAGAGTTGAAAAGTGGTCTGCAGAATACATACTTGTTTGTAAAAAGCCACAAGAACTAAACATTTAAAAATATCACAATTGCTCAGCCGAAGGAGATAGCCAATATTCAAGAAGACTTAGACCTCACAGTATGGTAAGTGGCTGCTTCCCACTATGAATGAAATGGATGTTTCTAAAGAGAAATGAGGAGCCAAAGCCCAGGTGAAAGAAAACAGGAACAAGTAAGCAACACGACCTTCGGAACATTGCAAAAAAAGTGTGTCCTCCCCATGATACATCCATCCCACTGCACCACGGGTACGTGCCCCCTGCTCTGCCAACCCACGTCAGCCAAAAAGCCGCCTTTATCTTGGCAAACGCCTTAGAGTGCCTTGTTCTACCCTCCTGGTCTTTGCGCATTTCATATCTCTGTGTGGCTGGACATGTCCCTATCAGGCGGGGCTCTGACAATAAAGAGCCATTCAAGTTTCCCCCTGTGACCTGATCCCATCAACACTCTGATACTGGACACATGCCATAAATGCTGTACGCTCATTTTGTAGCCTGGAATAAAAGGTCTTTACAGGAAGTTATTATCAATGGTCTGTAAAGAAAGGGGTCATGGCTCTGCTTCCTCCCCCAGCTGTGGGAGTCACCCCAGCCAGGCTGGGACAGGTGACAGGACCGGGCAAGGAGGAAGCCCTACCCCGCCATGACATGATCCCTGATGTCTCCATGGTCTCCATGTCGTACAGAAAGTGTCCTCGCAGGAGACCCAAGAAAGGGGAAGCGCAACGAGCCAAGTGTTCACCTGCAGAGACAACTGAAAAATCCTCAACCTCACCCCCAAGAGAGACTGCTTTCCCTCCCGCTAACTGCCCAGCCCTGCCCTGGCCCTTGACCCCCCACCCTGAGCTCCAGCCCTCTGGTTCTGCGAACTTGCGTGCTGAGGAAAAGTTAACTTGGCACTCATCTTAAGTATCGACTATCTGTCTTAAGGGTGAGGGCTGTAAAT